>RRYC01000548.1:0-15377 GCA_004016185.1 Quambalaria eucalypti | reverse complement strand
TTCGCTGCTTTTGCGCCCCCCCCGCCCTCACCCCCAAAAAAGGCTCACAGTGTCATCGTCACTGCGCCGTCACATATACCTTTCCCTTTTACTCGTTCGCCCCCTCATCTAACTGCCCGTCATGAGTAAGTTCATCTGTGCACTTCCAATGCAGCAAATGTGAATCCATCTGCTCACACGCTTACCTTGCCCCTTTTGCTAATTTGCAGACGTCGACGACGTCGAGGATCGCGATGGTATCCGCCTCTCCTGGAACGTCTGGCCCTCTACTCGTGCCGAGGCCACTCGGACCGTAGTGCCCATCTCTGCGCTCTACACCCCGCTCAAGGAGCGCGAGGATCTTCCGCCCGTCCTCTACGAGCCTGTGACCTGCAAGGCGCCATGCAGGGCCGTATTGAACCCCTACTGGTTAGTTGGCTAGATGCTTGAAAATCGCGCTGCTGCATACCTTTCTACTCACTTCCCAATCTCCTCGCCCTCACGCCCACCCAACCACCCCGAAATAACAGCCAAATCGATGTCAGGGCAAAGCTTTGGATCTGCCCCTTCTGTCTCTCCCGCAACGCCTTCCCGCCGCACTACCGAGACATTTCATCCACCAACCTGCCCGCTGAGCTCCTGCCCAAGTACACTACCATCGAGTACACGCTTTCGCGACCGGCTCCCACCCCTCCCGTCTTCCTCTACGTCGTCGACACCTGCCTCGACGAGGACGACCTCAAGGGGCTTCGTGAGGCTCTCGTGGTCAGTCTGAGCCTCCTTCCCCCCAACGCTCTGGTCGGTCTCATCACCTTTGGAACTATGACCCAGGTCCACGAGCTGGGTTACGAGGCCTGCCCCAAGTCCTACGTCTTCCGCGGTACCAAGGAGTATGCGCCCAAGGCCATCCAGGAGATGCTCGGCCTGACCCCGGGTGCCGCCCCCCGTCCAGGCATGCCCCCTCAGGCAGGCGGCCCGTCGCAGCCCGGCCAGGGGCCCGCTGGTGCAAAGTTTGGCGCCGCCCGTTTCCTGCTGCCGGTCAGCCAGTGCGAATTCCAACTTACCAGCATCCTCGAGCAGCTGCAAAAGGACGCTTGGCCCGTTGCCAACGACAAGCGAGCTCAGCGCTGCACTGGCACAGCCGTCGGCGTCGCCGTTGGCCTCCTCGAGACGACTTTCCCAAACACTGGCGCCCGAGTCATGCTCTTCTCGGGCGGTCCCTGCACCGAGGGACCCGGAAACGTCGTCTCGACGGAGCTGCGTGAGCGCATCCGATCTCACCACGACATTGACAAGGACAATGTCAAATTCTACAAGCGGGCTCTCAAGTACTACGATGCCCTCGCTCGTCGCTCTGCCGTCAACGGCCACGCCATTGACGTCTTTGCCGGCTGCCTCGACCAGGTCGGTCTGCTCGAGATGAAGGCGCTCGCGAACGCCACCAACGGAAACATGGTATTGGCAGACAGCTTCCAGATGGGCATCTTCAAGCAGAGCTTCCAGAAGATCTTTGCAAAGGACGAAAAGGGCGACTTGATGATGGGTTTCAACGCCACCGTCGATGTGCAGACGACAAAGGAGCTCAAGGTCTCCGGACTCATCGGACATGCCATTTCGGCCAACAAAAAGTCGGGCTGCGTCTCTGAGACCGAGATTGGCATTGGCGGAACATCGGCCTGGAAGCTTTGCAGCATCACGCCACGGACTGCTCTCGGCACGTACTTCGAAGTTGTTACCCCGGCGGGTACTCCTCTGCAACCTGGAGCAAGAGGTCTCATCCAATTCGTCACGCACTATCAGCACGCCAATGGCACATATCGTTTACGCGTCACCACCATCGCTCGCAGCTTTGCATCCGAGGCTACAGGAGGCGTCCAAGCTCTAGCCGCCTCATTCGATCAGGAAGCTGCGGCAGTACTGATGGCCAGGATTGCCGTCTTCAAGGCTGAAATCGATGACTCGCCCGATGTCCTCAGATGGCTCGATCGTATGCTCATCCGCCTCTGTCAGCGCTTTGCCGACTACCGCAAGGACGATCCCAGCAGTTTCCGCTTGCAAGACGGCTTCTCGATTTATCCGCAGTTCATGTTCCACCTGCGCCGAAGTCAGTTCCTGCAAGTGTTCAACAACTCTCCCGACGAGACGGCCTACTATCGCCATGTGCTCAACGTCGAGGATGTCAACAACTCTCTCATCATGATCCAACCCACGCTTATGTCGTACGGCCTTGAGTCGCCTCCACAGCCTGTGCTGCTCGACTCGGTATCTATCCGTCCAGACGTCGTCCTTCTCCTCGACACCTTCTTCCACGTCCTCATTTTCCACGGAACGACGATCAAAGAATGGCGCAATGCAGGCTATCAGGATCAAGAGGGTTACGAGAACTTCAAGGAGGTGCTGGAAAACCCGCAAGCCGATGCGCAAGAGCTGCTTGCCGATCGCTTCCCTATTCCCCGGTACATTGTTTGTGACCAGGGAGGCTCTCAGGCCCGTTTCTTGCTGTCGAAGTTGAACCCTTCGACTACGCACATGTCTGGAGGCATCTACGGGTCGAGCCCGGCGGGCGCAGCCATCTTTACCGACGACGTCTCGCTGCAGGTCTTCTTGGAGCACCTGAAGCGGCTGGCTGTCGGCGCTCAGACGACCTAAGATTGCATAGCGTCGTAGGAGAGAGCGGGCGAGGTAGGGACTGTATGGCGAGGGTGAGGGCTTTGTAGATGCTGGGGTGTATGCTGTTGTCGTATGACTGTGGGGGCGATGGCGCAGGTTGTCGGCTCTTGAAAGGGCCGTAAGACGTAGCAGTCGCAGCAAAGTTCATTTTGAACAACGTGACAATTGTTTGTTTGCTTGGTCAGTCTTTGTGTGTCATCAGCCTTGCCTTGCTTGTTTGCTTGCTTTGTAGAGTTCCAGTGTGACTCCGCCCGTCGTTGTGTTTCGTGCGCGTCGCAAACAAGTCCAACACGGACGCACGCACGGACGCACGCACGCACGCACGAACGCAGTCGGGGATTTACTTTATGCGCTGAGCCAAGGTTGCTCCGCTGTCCCTCTGCTTCTTCCGCATACACGCATACATCCTCATCCCCCTTGTCTCTGCAGCATCGTCCCTTTGAAGGTCAACTTACTCATCATCAGCAGCCCTTTCGATGAGGTTTCGTTGCTGCATGTTACCGGGCAACAAAGAGCTGCCCCACTGCTCCCAAATCGGGCACACGTTAAATACTGGCCGCCGTTTCAGCAAACACGAATGACTCGGATACACAACACACAACACAGACTCTGTCATTGCTGAGGCATACCTTCGCCTGAGCAATGAGTCAAAAGCTACCCCAGCGTCAAGCAGATGAGATAGAAGCTCTGTCTTCGATTCTCGGCTCAGACTTTGCCGCAGGAGACAACGCAGCTACGACTCCTTGGTCTAAGGCCTCCAACGCGCAGCCCCTCTTCCTCGTCACACTCCGCCCCGATGACGAGAAGTACAAGGAAGATGTTTGGGTCAAGGTTGAGATTCGACTGCCCAAACGCTACCCTGAAGTACCCCTGATCGTCACTGTCCCACCATCTCCAAAAGCCAGCACCTCGGCCAATGTCTCTGGTGCTCACTTGAGCCGTCTCGCAAGCGCCTTGAAGGCCCGAGCCTCAGAGCTGGCCACCACTGGAGAAGAAGCCATCTGGGAACTGTATTCCTGCGGCTCAGACCTGCTTTCGGCGTCGAACCTCGTCATCGAAAAGCAGCAGGAGACGGAGCGTCAGAAGGAGATGCAGCGCAAAGCCGAGAGTGGTCTGAGCCTGGAGGAAGAAAAGCAAAAGCGTGAGGGAGAGGGTCAAAAAGTGAGTCACTTGAGCGCGGCAAAGGTCCTGGAGAAGAGTTCGTCCTCTGACCCTCTGCTCCTCCCTCTTCTCCCCACAAAGGCCAAAGCTCAAGAGCTCCACCGCCGCCTCGAAGCCGATCGGAAACACAGTGCCGAAAAGGCTTCTTCTCTGGCCAAGCTCATCGCCGAGCGCGAAGAGGCAATGAAAGCCGAGAGAGCCAGGCGCAAAGTCGGTTTTGATTCCAGCGTCGATGCTCAAGAGACACCACAAGGGAGGCTCACCCGCATGGAAAGCTCAGAGAGCGTTCAGAACAGGGCGCCTCATTCGCCCATTGGGGCCGTCTCGAATCGGAGACATCTTCCTGGAGAAGTGTTGCACTTTGATCCTCCACTGGAGCTCTGTGGCTCCCAGTACGCCTTTGCTGACTTCTTGGTCTCGCCGGAGATCTCTCATGACGTACATGCTGCACTTGCGTCCCGCCACTTTGCTACGCCTCTGTCGGGCGATGCGAATGCAGACTTGACCACAGCACCTAGGACCTTGTATCAGATCAAGATCTCTTCGCCGTACTACTCCACTTCACGTGGCCGCAAGAAACTAGCGGGCCTGGAACGCGAGATGGACGTACTCGATAAGATTCGTCATCCAAACGTTCGAGCTATCGAGGGGTTTCATCTCCAACGCAGACACACCGTCTCCCCAGATCAAGGCCACGGCGGTGATTTCACGCTATCGATCATTCAGTCCCCGCCAGTCCAAGGGGAAATCCGACTGGACGCCCTGCTGAACCTACAGCCTTTGCCTTCTGGGAGCGCACAATCACTGGCCCGCGATATGCTGGCCTCTCTGACGGCGCTCCATGGGCGTGGGCTTCTCCTTAGGGACCTGACTCCCGATCGCGTCTATCTTCTGGAAGAAGGAGCTCTTGTGGACAACACATGGGCCGGAAGCGTTGTAGAGCTCGACAGAGCTAATCAGCTCAGGGATGACGACGATTTGCGCGAAAGTTGGCCCCTTGGCTGGATGGTTCCCGAGCTACGGTCCGAGATACGCTTCACCCGAAAGAGCGACATCTTCGTCATTGGGCGCCTCATACTGCTAGCGATGTGTGGGAAAACAGCACCTGCCACCTTCGAGACGCCTTGGGACGCAATAGAGGCCTTGCGCAAGAGAGCGCAAACGGACACTTCCTTGCTCAAGTTTATATCAAAGCTTCTCGATCGATCGGTACGGAAACGACCTCAACCGTCTGAAGCGATCACATACTTGGATGCCATTGCCGATGCTCAGGCGAAACAGAGCGGCGAGAAAGGCTACTCAGCACTCGACATTACAAATGCATCAAACAGTGATCCAGAGACACCGGTACCCAGGTTAGAGCCAGCGTCCCCTCCCAAGATCCAGACTCTGCCCACGGGCTTGGGCAATTCTCGCTCCTTCTTCTCGGCACACCCGCCACCCCCTGCCGCAACGGCGTCCCGCTTCCTTACAGACTTCGTCCCTCTCTCGGTTCTTGGAAAAGGTGCTTTCGGCGTCGTGAGCAAGGTCAAGAATCGCCTTGATGGAGGCGTGTATGCCGTCAAGAAAATCCGACTCGATGGTGGCGAAGGCGAGGGAGAAGAGAAGACGCTCAGAGAGATTGGCGCTCTTGCAAGGGTGTAAGTTTCTGAATCAGCCAAGACATCTTACACGTCAGCAAAGATCCTGACATGAAGAACCCCATTGCTTCTCTTCATCCACGCAGAAACCACCCTCACGTGACCAGATATTACGCAGCTTGGATCGAAGAAGCGAATCCGTCCACGTCCAGCATTGAAGAGTTGACGTCGACGACCGAGTCGGAAGGTCCGTCTGCACTGGAAACAGACTCGACAGAGACTACACAGGGACAAACGAGGAGCTTCTCCGTCTCATTCGGTCCTCCGAAAGATTCTGACTTTGATGAAATCGAAGGTGCAGAAGACGAAGATTTCCTCAGCCATGTCGGCTTCGAGCCTGACAGTGACCCAGATGACTCGGAATCAAGCAGTGCGGACGAGAGCGACGATGAGAGCGACTCCGACGACCTATCTGACTCGTCGCCGCGCCCTCGAAGGGCCCAGCTGTCGTCGCGGCAGCGCAGCAGCAGAAGTAGACACCTGAGCAGAAGCAAGAGTGCTGCTCGGGGAGGCTCGATACCCAAGCCGCGGTGGCTCTATATCCAGGTGCGTCAAGACGAGCTGCGTGGTTTCTGTCTCGCTGCAGGATACTGATCGTGACACCCTCTGAATCCGAATACCCGCAGATGGAGTTGGTGGATGACCTGACATTACGCGAAGTAATAGAAAGAGGTCCAATGAGCATCGAGGAAGGCTGGAGACTTTTGCGTCAGATCCTGAACGCACTTGTGCACATCCACAATCTCGGCATCGTTCATCGCGATCTGAAGCCATCAAACATCCTCATGTCGGGGCCAGACATCAAGATCGGAGACTTCGGCCTGGCCACCACTCTCGAGACAATACCTGCGGCGTCCAATGCTGCCAATAGCAGTCTCACGTCGTCGATTATCCTGGCCCATTCAGGCGAGCCTTCGGACAAGGGACTCCTCGACGGTAGCGAAGACATGACTGGGGAAGTCGGTACGGCCTTGTATTCGGCGCCGGAAATCGTCAAGCGGCAAGGTGCTCGATACGGCTACAAGGTTGACATGTACAGCTTGGGCATCGTCTTCTTCGAGATGGTGGCCTCTGGCCGCGTGTACACGACTGGCATGGAACGCGTTCACAGGCTACGCGAGCTGCGACAGCCTTCCGTCGACTTCCCACCCAACTGGCCTGCCGAATTGGTCAAGGAAAAAGAAGTCGTTCGGTGGCTCGTTACCCACACGCCCGAGAACCGGCCGACGCCTTTGGAGCTTTTGCAAAGCGATCTGCTTCCGCCAAGACTAGAAGACGAGTCGGTGCAGGAGACCCTGCGCTTGGTGACGGATCCGTCGTCCGTCTATCACTTACAGCTCTTGGACGCCTTGTTCGCCCCGAGACCTACTACAGACGAGGAGATTCGCGACGTCACATTTGATGCTGGGTGCGAGCGCGAGGGCTCACTGACAAACCCGCGCGAAGCCGTCGTCATCGACTTTCTGCGATCCATTTTCCTCAGGCATGGCGCCGTGGAGTTGACCTCGCCTTTGCTCATCCCGCCCCGCAAAGGCATCTACTCTGCCAAAGACGGCAACCCTGTGCAGCTTCTGGACTCCACTGGACAGATTGTATGCCTTCCCCGCGACCATCTGGTTCCATTCGCTCGAATCATTGCACGGTCGGAGAACCATCGCCTCAAGCGCTACTGCATCGGACCTGTGTACCGAGAATCTCTTCTCGCGGGAGGACAGCCGATGCCGATCATGGCGGCGAATATGGACATCATCGTCGGAGCGAGCGGAAAGATGCCTTCGGCGGCAGAGGGTGAATGCCTCGCTTGCCTAGAGGAGATCCTGGGCGAGGTCCCCGGATTCAAGAACGATTGGGTTGTCCTGATAAACCACGGAGCAATCCTAGACCTGCTTCTAGAGGTGAGTGTGGCTTTCAGCAGCAAAAGCCTGGGTAGATACCGGCGACTGACCAAGCTCTGTTGTTCACACCGGCCTCCACACAGCGGGTACCTTCGAAGCAGCACGCCGCAGCACTCTCTGCGCTGTCTGCACTTGGAAGCAGAGTAGGTCTGGGCAATGCCTCGGCGCGCGCTAAGCTTACGCAGCAACTCCAGCTGCCAAAGTCCGTTGTCGACGAGCTGGAAACCTGCGCTTCCATGAGCGAAGAGGTTGAGACGGCACACGCTCACTTGGATCGCCTCGTTCCGCTGGATCATCGAGCCTCGCTGGCCAAAGCCATTCAGGCGATCATCGAGGTGCGGGAAGCCGCTCGCAAGTTTGGCGTTCCAGCTGAGCGGAGGTTCTTGTTGACTCCGCTGCTATCCAACTACAGCCATTGCTACAAGGGCAGCGTCTTTTTCCAGATTGCGCGCGCCACGGGCGGCAAAAAGCGGCGAGGACGATGGGACGTCGTCGCTTCTGGTGGGCGGTACACATCACTCATCGCCCGATTTGCTACGCCTTTGAGCGGCGCACCGCCCAGCGGCGTAGGCATCCAAATTGCCATTTCAAAGCTTGTGCACGCGCTAGCGAAGGATCAAGAGATCAATGAGCTACGCAAGCCTCCGGACATCTGGACGCCGAGGCGAGCAGACGTATACGTGCACTCGGGACCCGGTCTATTGGATATGCGCATGTCCATCTGCCGCGAGCTCTGGGCCAATGGTATTCGAGCCGACCTGAGCTACGAAGACGACGCAGGGCACGAATCGATGCTAATGACGGCCGCACGCTGCAAAGACGAGGGATTCTCGTATCTCATCTACGCCACTCGATCCATTAAGGTGCGGAGCCTGTGGGTGAGGGCCCCCGAGGCCGAATTCCAATCCATCTTCGAGGTGATCCCCTGGCTCCTTGAGCAGCTCACCCGCCTCGGTAGCGGCCCAAGCGGCGGCAACGTCGTACTCGGTCCGGAGTCAGCCGTTGGCGCGCTGGGCTCCGAAACCCAAGTCGGTACAATGTCCTCGATGGCAACGGCTTCCGCGCACCTTCACGCCCACACTGGCCTCAACCCAGAGACGATCTCGTCGATGATGCCCGTCGCGATGGAGACGCAGGTCGTGCTACCCGTGCACTCCTCAAGGAAACCAGATAAGTCCGATCGCAACAATACGCCAGACCGCCGCGTCAAGCTCCAGAGCCACCATCCCATCATCCACGCCGCTACGCGCGAAGCCCACAAGATGGCAGCGAGCATCTCCAACGGCGAGATCCCAGTCATAGCCGTTGACCTGCGGGGTGACCAGTTTGACAATTTGTGTTCCGCGGCCATGGCCAAGGAGTCTTCCCGGAAGGACGTGGCGTGGCGTGTCTTTCTCGATACGTTGCCCAGCGGTGAGGAGCGTGAATATGCCAAGACGATACGGGGTCACCTAGACCGTATAGAGGGGAATCAGAGTGCGAATGGTACTGCCTCGGGAGCTACGCAGGTGATGCTCTTCTCCATTCGAGAGAAGAGGGCTGCGTTGGTTGGAACAAGCAATGGCGGGTCGGGCGGCGGCGGCGGGGGCTTTTGAAGGAGCGGAGGGGAGGGGATGCGGGAAAGCGGTTAGCTGTGGCCACAATCGTTCGGACACTGTACTACTATGAAGCGCAACGAACATTTGCAAATTTTCAATCTATATCGCATTCTGGCAGCGAGGCAGCAGAAACAAGAGGCACATTATCGCACGCCGGCAGAAAGCGAGGGAATGAGATGACGACTGCACTGTGAAGCCAAGAAGGGAGCTTGAAAACACAACGTTCCTTGATTCCCACCGCGATATCCATCCTTGCAGTCCTACGTACAAAAGCGGCAGCATGACTTTACGGAGTGCATCTGCCGGTGAAGCGCGGGTAGAGGGAGCAGTCGCGGACGGTGTACCTGTTCATGAGCCAAGCGAGGAGTCGCTCTACACCGAGACCGTATCCTCCGTGCTCGCAGGTACCGTACTTGCGCTGGTCGGTGTACCAGTAGTAAGGCGAAGGGTCGATGCCCTCGTGCTTGTAAGCTTCGAGGAGTTCAGCCTCGTCGGACATCCTCATGGATCCACCGACGATTTCGCCCACGCCAGGCATGAGGAGGTCGACGCTCTCGGTGAAGCCCTCGTCGCCAGGGATGCGCTTCATGTAGAAGGCCTTGATCTCGCGCGGGAAGCCCACGAGGAAGATGGGGACGTTGAGCATATCTGTCATTTTGCGCTCAGCTGCTTCCGCAATGTCGTCTCCGACCTCGTGGGGTACGCCTTCGTCCGTCTTGATGTCGTGCTCGTTGAGCCAGGCAATGGCGTCCTTGTAGTCCATGCGCTTGAAGGGGCGCGAGGGGAGCTTGAAGTCGGGGTTCAGCTGAGAGATCAGCGAGGCGGTGGCCTTGTCTGCGAGGGCTCGCTCGAGCGTTCCACAGATCTAATCGGGAGTAATGTGGGAAATGTGCATCAAGTGTCAGCGCGTGGGAGCAATCAACTGCTGGGACACGAGCGCTACTCACGACTTGCTCAAGGTGCTGCAGAAGCTCGTCAAAGTTCAAGAAGCCCAACTCGGCCTCGAGGTGGGTGTATTCGCTCAAGTGTCTCCTCGTGTGGCTCTTCTCCGCCCGGAAGCTCTCCTGGACACAGAAGACGTCACCCAAACTGGGGAGACACGTCTCGAGGTAGAGCTGGGAGCTCTGCGTCAAGAAGGCTGGCTGGCCATAGTAGTCGAACTTGAAGAGCGTGCCACCTCCCTCGACTTGTGTCTGGACCATGCACGGCGGCGTCACCTCCAAGAGACCGAGGGCAGCGTACTCGTCGCGGAATGCGCGGAGAATGGCCGCCCGCACCTTGAGGACGGCAGATGCCGTCTCACCACGAATGACGAGGTGGCGCATGTCGGCGAGAAGCGAAGGCTCAGCGTCCTTGCTGATCTTGTTGGTGATGGCTTCGTCGCCTCCGGGGGCCTTGCCCACAACCCTCCACCAGTCAGCGACGAGCTCATGGCCATCGGGGGCGGTCTTGCCCTCGGGCACCTCCTTGAGAGTTCCATAGATTTCGACGGTAGACTCGTTGGTAAGCGTGAGGGCATCGTAGGTTTGCGTCTGGGAAAGGGTGATATGGTATGTCAGCAAGAAGCGCACGCACGAGAAGACTCGAATAGCAGGTAGAGAACTCACCAGGTTGCCAGAGAGAACAGTCTGCATGTATCCCGTACCATCCCTCAGGACCATGAAAATGAGACCCTTCTGCGATCGCAGCCTGTGAACCCAAGCCGAAACCTTGACCTTCTTATCCCGGTTGTCTACGCCGGCCCTGATTTTGATCTGTTGCGAAAAGGGGGGCGAGAGTGGCTGCCGCATCAGTACGAGCTCCAATCAAGGGCCATTTCGACTTCTGGTTATGTGCCCACCTTCTGGTAGTCGGCCTTGTCCTTGGGCTCCTCGAGGACAACCTTCTTGGCGTCCTCGAGCCTCTGAGCGTCGTTGCCAGACTTGAGTGCATCCTGCTGTTCCTTCTCCTCCTGCTTTTTCCGCTTCTTGATCTCAGCGTCGTAGAACTTCTTGGCCTTCTTGAGTCCAGCTCCCGAAATGGGCGCAAAGCCATCCGTGTCGGTCGCGACGGGCTGTTCGCCAGCAGCGGGCGGGGCGGCAGGTGCCTTCTTGACGAGGAGGGATGCGTCGGGGCCTTGCGCGAGGAGGGCGGCTAGGGCAGTGGCGTAGGGCTTCCCCTTGGAGCCGTCCCCAGTCTGGTCAGAGCCGGCAGCCTCATCAATGTACACTTCGACGCCTTGACCCGTGGGTGCCGATGACTGGTTGCCGGAGATGTGGAGCGCCTCGGCGGCGTTGGAGAGGGCGTCTTTGATGCCTGACATCGTAGTGGACGTGAGGCGAGAGATGCGTCGTCGCAGCGTAATGGCGGGAGTGAGTATCGATGGTAAGCTCGATGGAGCAAAAGTGATCCCGTTTGCGATGCGCCAATGAAGCAGAGGAGGGGCGGCTCGTTATTGTGTTGTACTTGTACTTGTACTTGTACTTGTATTTGAATTAGAGTGGCTTCTCCCCGCCCCCCTTATCCCGCGCTCCTCGTCCCTCGTCCTCGTCGTCGCCTGCTGGACCTTTTCTCCAACACGCAGCCACGAAGATCCGCCGCGGCGCCGCCTGAATCGCCTGACTCACTCACTCGACACGACACCGCTGAGATGCGCGTCGGCTCCGGGCCCTTGGCGGGACGTGCAGTGGGGTGCAAGCCGCCTTTCTGTATCTGGACATGTTTTCCCGGATTGGCTAGACAAAAGGGCCTTCGACATCTGCTCCTCATCCACACGGGAGGCGCAAACATTCAGAGATAAGGCAATTCTAGCCTCCTTCATTCCTCCGCCCCCCTCACTGCAATGCAGCGTGCACAGGAGTCCGAGACCGAAGACGAGGAAGAAGTTCTCCTCGTCCCATCACATCGTGCCGAGAAGGCGGCTGTGACCGCATCACCGGGAGCGACATCGCGAGGTGATGAGAGTCATGTTCCGCAAGTGAGGCCCGTCATACAGAAGGTTCTGGTCCTATGTGGTGTGCGTACGACGTGAGACAGACTTTCAGGCTGAGTGCTGTGTGCCCCATTGCGACTGTTCTGACATTGTGAGCTTGCTTTTCTTGGCGTGCAACACGGTCGATTGTGCTCGGTAGTTGGTTGGATCTGGCAAGTCTACGTGTGAGTAAGAAGCTGCAGCAGACTCTCGCAGTCACAGCAAAGGCTCATCTGTACCCTGTGACCTCTCTCGAGACATACAGTCGCGAACGCCTTGGCTGCATATAGCCAACCGGGAACGCTGGAACTGCTTGCAATAGGCGCTAGTGGATCACCTTCGCGCAAGGTTCCCAGATACATTCGTGCGTCCCAGGACGTCTTGGGATCGCGGCCTGCGGTTGAGTCGTACTGCTCGAAGAGTCTACGCGATGGGCAGTCCATCATCATCGATCGCACCAACGTCTCTCCATCACAGCGATCTACGTGGCTGAAGTTGGCGGAGGAGTATCAGAGGGAGGCAAATCGGAAGCCAGTAGCATCGCAAGCAATGTCAGGGACTCCATCCCAAAGCGACGTGTCAGCCCATTTGGATGTCCAGGTCGAGGTTGATGCGATACTGTTCGAGACCGACAGGGACGAATGCAAAAGAAGGCTAATGGCCCGCACAGAACACGAGACACTGCATACGCCAGATCAGGCTTTAAGGTGGGTGCGGAGCAATGACGTGGCAGTAACGTCAATTTGGGCTGACATGGTGCTTGCACCCATTCTCGCCTGCCTTTCTCAGGGTGCTCGGCGCCTTCATCTCCCAGTTTGTGCCTCCGTCCGTCGCAGAAGGATTTCATCGCGTCCTGGTCGTACGGCCTTCGGACATGCTCTCACCTGAGCCAACCCAAGAGGAGATCCTGCGGATCCTCAGTAAATTGGAATCAATACCTCCAAGTCTTCCCGGCGGTACACGTGGAGCGTTGGCCCCGCAAGGCGGCTTTGCCCACTCTGGCAGCACGAGAGGGGCCGGGCGAGGTGGCTGGCGCGGCCGAGGTGGCGCCAATTGGGGAGCTCTAGAACGAGGCAGGGGCAGAGGCAGGGGTAGGGGAAGAGGGGCATACAATGATCCACACACAGAGAGGCCAGGACAAGTGCCTGTGCAGGCGTACAGCGGAGCATCTGACAGGCGGGATGGACATGGGCCTACACGAGGACGCGGACACGGTAATGTCTGGGTACACCCGCGTTGGTCTTCAAGACCAGCATCGGGACCTGGTGTCACGGGACCTGGTGTCGCAGGTCCGGCAGATCCGCCAACGTCAATAATGACGCAAGACGAACCTCAACCAGAGCGACCTCGGTGACGCCCAGAACACAACTCGATGCTTCGCCCTGGCATGGCATAGGCAGTGGCAGCGGCGTCTCGTTGCTTGCCCAGGAAAGGAAGGAGCAGAAGCACCAAGCGAGGCCTAATGTGCGGCATATCAGGCCTTGCCGGGTCCTGGGTCCACTGGCATGCAGGCCCCCTGGAGCCGTCCAGCACCAGCTCCCGCCTACGCTACAGCGCCTCCTTCCAACCGAAATCAGCGCCGGACTTCGACCGTCGTCTTTCAAGGCGAACGAAACTCGTCGACAACTTTGGTGCCTGACTGATTCCGAAGTCTCATGCGCATTACCGCTCTGTGATGTAGCTGGCCGCGTGATGCAGCTGGGCGTTAGCGGGCCGCCCGCGGCCCGTGCGGTTAAGGGCGGCGGCGCTGCGGTACGGCAGACGTGCGAACGTGCAGAGGTGACGGCCTCAGGAGCTCAGGCCGCTACGGCGGCTTTTTCGCAAAGCTAGAATAGCAATGATCATCGAGGTGCGGATGTGCACAGGTTGATCTCCTGTGGACAAGCTGGGTGATTGGATGGATCGAGCAAGTCTGAATGGGCATTCAGCCCGCACAAATGGAAAAATCCAGCGCTCTTAATGACTTCGATCTTACTTGCGACTGGTGCGGCTCACTATAAGATGCCTCCCTCGAGATCGTCCCCGTAATCTAGCTGGCCCCTCGCTCACCTTGCAATTCTCCGCCATGCTTCTCTACCATGCCCTCGCGTCTGCCCTCGAACCTCGCCACGAAACCCTTCCGAGTGGGACCCACAGTCACTATGTGACCTTGATTCTGTGCTGCAGCCTTGCGACTGCTCTGCTCTGTATATGGTCTTGCGTCCTGCTCTCGAGGCCTCACGTAACTCTTCGAACCACTGCGTTCTACATCTTCACTCTCGCGACCTTCTCTTTCGTGGCTCAATGCAGCTTGACGGTCGCGCAGACTCTCCGGCAATCCACTATCCGCCAGCACAGTCCACAAGCGGTGGAGATCGGGACGCGGACTTTGGCCCTCCTGGTTCCCGTAATCTCAGTCAGTACCTCCTTCATTGAGCGACGCGCAACGGCAGTCGAGACTCATGCCTTGCCCTTCCATTCACACAGGACACGAATTTCATCATCAAGCTCACGGCGCTGATGCTTTCGCGGATGTACTCCTTGCGGAAACGTCTCCTTGTCGTCGCATTACCTGCGCTCGTAAAAGTTTACAGGTTGGCCGTCATTGTGTGAGTTGACTCGGAGCCCGAATGTTTGTAGAGTGCAGCCTGACATCCCCGACCCGTGACCGTAGCATCTTTGCCATACATCGCTGCCGACCTAGCACACTAGGCCTGACGCAGCTACAGGATGAAAATGGCTCCAAAACGTGGTCTCTGGCGCGTTTCGCATGGTGAGCTGACCGCATGCGCTCTATGACTCTGCCAAGCGCCCTCTGACAACCAAAGGACAAATCCGACCCCGCTTTCTGGAACAGCGCCCTCGCGATGGTGGATGAGCTCTACGCGACAGGGTACATGGTAAGTTGTCGTGGCATTCAAGGTTAGTTGCGAACTCGGCTCACACAACTCAGTCCCCTGCCCCCAGTTTGTGCAACATTTCCTGCACCGAAAAGCTTTGCACTACTCGCTGTCCGTCGCACGATGCCTGCTTGTAGTGCTGCTCAGCACTTTTACCCTTCCCGTTGCCGGGACTGCCATCGTCGTGGTTCTCCAGCAGCAGGGGTTTGATCCGACACGTGTCGGGTACGTATACGTCGCCGCAGAATGGGCGAACATCGTCGCTTCTTACGGAGCTAACCTCGTGTCTAGTGAGTCATACCCGGCCTTTACGTAGAGCAATTAGGTCTACTTACTGACGCTACAGCGCTATGGCCCTGCCCTGGCGGGCCTTGTCTAGCAACGTGGGAACAATCATCCCAGGGCTCCAGTCTCGAAGGCCTCGATTTGGGCGACGCGCCATCCTCACACAAGAGCTCCGGTAACAGTGATGCACTACGAGATCTACGCGACACCTCGTACGTCGCTGCGACGCCGCTCCCACAAAGCTCTGTGTTGGGCGGAAGGCGCGAGTGTTGAGACGACGTCACCGACGGTCGGGCCCCGTGCACGGCCCCCTCCATGAC
>RRYC01000547.1:0-11323 GCA_004016185.1 Quambalaria eucalypti | reverse complement strand
CTGTGCGGCTGAGGACTGTGCGGATAAGGATTGTGTGGAAGAGGATAGTGTGGAGAGGATTGTGTGGAGAGGATTGTGCCATTGCTTCGAGAAGGGGCAGATAGTCCAGCGAGGATTGAATTCATCGCAACGCAGACCTGTCTCTCGTGCAACGCTTTGTACGCTCTGTTCGAGCGTGCCTGTGATGCTCTGTGTCGTCGTGCGGACTGAGCGTCGCGGGCGCGGTCCCGGCCGCCGGCGACGGCACCTTCTTCTTTTTGGGAGCGGCGCCACTTCTTACTGGCGCTCCTGATGCTGACATTCATTTCCTCGTTCCTCTCTTTCACAATTCGCTCCTCTATTTCACGTTTCACATTGCCGATACACGAGCGTCAAGTCATGGCGACTTATCATCGCTCCCTCGACTGCTGCGCTTTCGCCGCACGCAGCATGGTATACAGTATGTCATCGTTTTGCCTGCCTGCCTAGTTTGTCTGCTCACGTGACCTGCCCACCCTGCGCAAGCAGCTCCTCTGCCCTTCCAATGAGAAGGTCATCAATCAGCCTCGTCCGCCTCTCCTTTTCAACCTCTCCCTCCGCGACTCACATCGCGGCACTGGGCTCTCTGCGGAGCCCTCACACGTCTGTGCTTGCGAGTGGTAAGATGAAAAAATAATGAATTGATTTTGACTCGAATTCGCTCTGGGACACACGGCTCTTTATACCCTTCCCTCCTGGAGACCCCTCATTTGAGCAGACTAGGACACACGGGAGAGATTCCCGCTGCATTCCAGCCCCTAAGGGCGTGGGGAGCGGAGTCAGAGCGAGCGGAGCGTGCCGCAGTCGGCGTCGACCACTCTCTCAATCGTAGGTTCGAGTACCAACGCAGTGATCGGGAGATCCGTCGGGGTTGCCAAACCAGGTGGGGAAGGGATGAGGGGTACCAGTCCCGCCGAAGACGAAGAAGCTGAGGATGAGGACCATGATCTGGGCCGCACCATCTACTGCGGCGCTAAGCAAGTAGCAGTACTGACAAATGAGACCAACAGCAGAAGCAGGAGCAGCATCAGGAGCAAGATGAGGTGTCAGTGCGGCCTTCGGGGCAAGGAAATGCCGGTTGCGGACTTACCTCTCGGAAGATCCTTGGCTTCTTGACTCGCAGCCAGGCTTGCATGACTGAAGCGCGCGAGTGCAGAAGGGAGCGGCGGTCAGATCTGGCTCCCATGCATCTCAAGTTCAAGGTGCACGCAGACTCACAGATACCAAGCAGAATGCAGCTGGTCACAGGACTGTTGATGCCTCCAGACAACTCTTGAAGGTAGTAGAGCATTAGAGGTGTAGTGATCAAGTCGCCGACCTCTCGAACCCTCTTGATGTATCTCTTGGCGACCCAGTGGATGAGAGGGACGCAGCCACCGACCAGGATCCCGAGTGGCACAATCTCGTAGCCTAGGCCGCTTCCGGCTTTGAAGACCCTGCTGGCGAGGGCCCACTCCACGGCTTGGCTGTTGATCGATTGATAGCCTTGGCCGGACCATTGGTTGTTGCCAATCGGGTCCAGGAGGATCTCGCGCTGTCAGAAATAGCGAATGCCCAGAGCAGATGGGCAAACAACATCAGGTGCGAACATCAGACTGTGCCTTCGGTGGCTTCTGCGTGCGAGGACTCGAATCAGGGAGTGACGGCCGCAGACTCACCTTGTTATGGATGATGATGCTGATGACCCACCAATTGAAGTAGGTCCCCACAAGACCCCCGACAATCTGGATCATGAACATTGTGCGCCAGGGAATCTTGAGATACTGTCCAATCTTCAGGTAGTCCGACAACGACACGACGATGTAGACGATCTGATGGCAGTAGTTGGCGAACCAGAGATTGGCAACTGGCCTACCGCCATGAACGGCACCTGCGACCATTTTGCTGAGCATATTTGTGGCAATGGCGCTCCCGTAACTTCCGTAGAGGATGGAGCTGAAGGGGGTGATGGTGCACCCGACTACGAGCGCCACCACCAAGCCCCACCAGGGTAAGCTGCTGTTGGTCAGGCAAACTGTCAGGAATGCTGCAACGACCGCAAGCAGGCCCAACAGGCCATACCACCACTGGGGAACCTCCTTGTATTTCTTCATGGCAATGTAGTGGCAGTCATGCTGCGTCCCAGAAATGCCTTCCTTGAAGAAGCGCCAGACGCTGTGAGGTCGGATCAGGCAGTTATGAAGAGGGACCTTGTCAGATGACGCTTGGAGTCTTCAGCTCCAGGCGGGCGGCACGATGCGCAAACATCGAGCTGGAAGGTACTTACTCCTTTCCCCAGAAGAGTGTGACATGCACAACCAGTGCCCCAATTGCCATCGTTTGACAGAAGTACGACCAGATGGCAGAAGCAGTCAGACGGGGCAGACCGTACGTCTCGAGGCCGCTTTCGATGAGCTCGTAGTTCTGATCAAAGATCTCTTCGAGGGGGTAGACAGTGCCATTGGGCAAGAATAGAGCCGAACTCATAAAGGGAAACGTCTTCGCCTGGAAGGCGTTGCTGTAGAACAGGCCGAGGATGAATGCCGCCCCGATCAAGGTGCCTAGCCAGAAGTTGAATTGCCACTGATAATCATGACGGAGGAACCAATTATGCATGGTCAGTGCTTTGTCGGAAGGATTTTGATGGGTATCGCATCACTCACTTTGAGAGGAAAACCCGCAAATGCGGATGGTGACACGTATTGTGGGTCAAAGGAGAGAGAGAAGAGTCCAAGACCCTGGTTGGATGAGGCGCCGCCAAACAGGCGGGCGAAATGCTTGCGGATCCTCATCGGTGCTCCCATGGAGGCCATGCAGAAGATGGAGACTCCGTTGAGCCACGGAGCGATGCAGGCCGCGATCGGCTCGTAGCAGAAGGTTGCACCAAAGAGGATGCAGAACATTTTCACGCGCTCTTTGTCTTTGCCCTGCTCGTGATGAAGCATATTGTAGACAGCGACCATGGGGAGGGTGGACCAGTAGACCATCTCACTGGGGTAGATGATAATCGGTCGCAGCAAGCCAACGAGGCCGACACCGATCATTGTGATGGAGAAGAGCCCAAGAATGACCATTACTGGTGTGATCGCCCCGTCATAAAAGAGTCTGATGGTCTGTGGATTGCGCAGTGGTAGGGATTTCGATGATTTTAGGACTTATTACTAGAAGCTGGCCTAAATTTGAGACTCACCGCCAGTACGTTAGTGCCAGCTGCTCCGTTCATACCCGAACTAGCCAGCTGTTTGTTGGGTGAAAGCAGAGAAGAGTCAATTTGGTTTCCCCACGAAGTCTAGTGGCTTATCGCCCTCGCTCACAATGGACGACACCACGTGCTCCTTGACGCCGATCGGACCCGGGTTGATGACGTGCAAGAATGGGCCCAAGCTGCAAGCGAATAGAGCGACAGAAGAAGAGGCGCCACGTCAGACTTCACGGCCACGTTGTTTCATGGCATCAGATGCCGCAAACTCACGAGTGGAAGCGCCCACCTTCAACCCAGCTTGCGCGAGGCATGATGATGGCCCAGGTGCGGATGGCGATCCAGCAGATGAGGATGATGAAGACGCTTGAGAGGCTCAGGGAGACGGGCTTGGCACTGTATACCTGCGTCACGAGCGATTGCAGAAGAAGCACCAGGATACCGATGATCATGCCGCGCAAAGTGACGGATGGATCACCTGCGTCGGTTAGGGGTACCATGTACTTGCTGACATCTTCTCCCGTGTTGATGATCGGGTCCTCGGCATCGACGATGAAGGTCTCCTGTTGGCCATATGGATCGCTCTTTTCGGGGTCCTTACCGCCGCTGCTGAAGCTCGGTTGCTTGCCGTCCGCGTCATGCTCCTTGATGAGCTTATTGACGCTTTCGAATGGGTCTGATTGACCGTACGAACTCATGGTTGCTCTTCTACTGTGCCCTTGTGGCCTACAGTGCGTGTGTGTGTTTGTCGGTGAGGGTTGGGTATGACAGGGTTGGGGATGCCTGGGGGAGATTCTAGCAAACGGGATCACGGGGACGGGTGCTTTCGAAAGAGAGGGGGAAAGCTGGCTACATGCTTATCGGGGCTCTTCTTATGTTGGTCCCTCCCCAGCTCGAGGTGGCAAATCAGCTAAATTGGATGCTTCGTCTCTTCAGGCACATCAAGGCGGCAGGGCGGGGACTGTGTCGTAGAGCGTGGAGCTCCAACGCCCTAACCGCTCCAACTGAGTAGCTTGCGCCGTTTGCTGGCATGTTGCGAAACATATTACCTTGGAGCCGTCCATTCAAGCTTTAGCCCTTGGATCTGGCGGCCGGTGAGCCGTCTCGTTTCAGAAACGTGGCCTTTGCTGCCATAAAGTTACGTCGTCGTCTTGAGGTGAAAGCCACCGGCGGGCCTCAGCACACCATTCCGCCCAAAGCTGGCGGAAGTAGGTCGTCGTTGGGCGGAATGAAATGGTCGTGGCTCGGAGTGCCATGGGTTGATGAAGTGTCCTCTGCCGGCGTGCCGTGCCGCCTATAGCAACCAGAGTAGGGAAGACGGCGCAATGCTGGGGCGTTACTACCTCAATGGTCTGAGAGTGAGGAATGAGCAAGGTTGCCAAGCGGCCGTTAGCGCACTATACAGCCGCTTATGTTGGCGGGCGAAGAGTTGTGAGTAGCGGCGCGCACCGCTGCTCGCTGGAGTTGGCACGTGAAGACTTGAGTGACGCAGTGCTGGACTGAACCTCAGGGGCCAAATTTGCGGCCCGGTATTGGTCTCCACCGCCACTGGACCGCACCCCTTCCTCTAGTCGTACGAGCAAAGGCGAGAGTTCACCGAGGGCCCCGGGGCAGTGATTTGCTCGGAGAGATTTGGTTGACGCGGGAGCATGTCTGCTGCCGCGATAGTGCGTTGGCTCTCGCTGCTTACGCTGGTGAAGGAGAGCCGTGCAAACTGCAATGGTAGGGAGAGAAGAGGGAAACAAGCGTAGCCTTGTGGAGCGCAATAGTGCATACATCCAACGTTGGGCACAGAGAGCCCAAGCGCTACCGCGCCGCGCCGCCTGCCTCGAGCCACGACTCCCCGCAAAGATAGACGCAGACCGGCTCAACTGCCCTCCCGGAAAGTTACAAAATTTGGCTTCGTACCGTTACCGTGGACGCCAAAATAGATTGCCAAACACTCATCCCATGTTCAACCTCCTGACGAGTCCAGCCACGGAGAAGACGGACAGCACGGCGCTCGCTACGGCAAATGGCTTGCGGAAGTGTGCTCGGGCATCCAGCGAGTAAGAAATATAGATGATAGCCGCATCCTGTTCTCCAGCTTTGTGCTTCGTCAGGACGATCGTGGGCCGCCCAGATGTGTCCAAATAACTTGAAGAGATTTCGTCGCGGAGCGTAGGGAGACGCCCATCTGCCGTGCATGAGAGAATCCCGCTGCCAGAGAGACAGTGCTCCGCCTCAAAGGGCGTATCCACGCGAAGGAGCTTTGCGCCTTCTGGCAGGAGGACCCTCGTCTTGACCTTTTCCACGGGTATACCAGGCAGGGCATTCCAGAAGGGCACGGCTACCGAATAGCTGCCCCTCGGGAGCAAGCGGCCCCAACCGCCGCGAGAGAGCGGCACGTCGTACCCGATGGTGAAGGTGTAATTCCAGCCGCCAAGGAGTGGGTACCGCGGAGAGAAGCTTAGCAGAGATGCTTTGCCGTCGGGTAATTTGTAAGGCGGGATGGGCACGGTCTCGGGGTCGGGAGGTGCCGGGCGAAAATGAGAGGTCGACACATTGCCAAGAGCGTCCACGAAGTAGACGTCTCGTGCGCCTGAGGGGAGTGCCATTTCCACCGAGCGAACGATGTTATTTGTATGCACCCCGAATTGAGCTTGTTGGCGGTATTGCAGGCGCGAAAAGTGTCCTTTGAGCGCTGGACCGTCATTCCTCATCCAGATGTGATCTTTGAAAGAGAGAGCGTCACCCCAGTGAGACACCTCGACATGTCGGTCGAGGGACACAATGTTTAGCACCGCCTTGTCACTTTGGTAGTGCAGCCGAATGCGGGACTTCTTCAGACCGGTGGAAGAAGCCAGAGGTGGGATGTCGCTTTGCGGCCCAATCGTGATCGTTTCTCCTTGCTGAGCAATCGCAATTGTGTCGCCGGACGCGAGGGATACGAGCACCTTTGCTGTGGGGCATCTGACGTTAAAGAGTCGTCATCGGGTGATGAAAACGTCAGAGAACGACCTCACTGCTGAAAGGGAGTGCTTCGAACTTACTTGACCGTGGTCAGCACCTCTCCCGCTCCATAGATTGCCGAAGGTATGCTGTCGACTTCCGACACGTACGACGCCATTTCCGACTGAGCTACCACTTTGGGAAGTGGCTCGCTTAATCTGTGAAAGACGAGATGGATGGCGACTGTGATGTTCGGGGCCACTTCGCCTGCACTTGCCAGGAAGTCATTTGGTATCCCGATGGAATATAGATGCGCGGCACCTGGCCCGCCAAGGGCATGTGGCACGGAAACGGGACCCTCCGGTTGAATTTGCCCAACGGCCTTGATGATGAGATCTTGCCCATCTCCCGACTTGAGAATGGCCTCTGAATGGGCCAACGAAGCAGCTTCGGCGTTTGTAAGCGCTAGGTAGTACTTGAGCGCCGGCTGGACATGTGACCCCCATGGGAAAAGCTGAGTTCGAGCGTCGCTCTGTTGAATGACGTGGAGCTGCGACGTTTCTTGTATGGCGCCGCCGAGATTCTGAGCTACGGACATAGAATGGACGACGAAGTCGTCGGGAGGGGGGTGGGAAGTCGCTGCTGCTGCTGCTGCTGCGAAAGCATACAGAAGAGTGGTCAGCAACCACAGCATCGCGGTTGGCATGTTACCGCTCATCATGCCGGGTGTCAATTATGCTGAGAAGCAGCGCAACAAAACAGGATCGAGTGAACGGAAGGTGAAGAACCATCAACTTGAGATTCACTTTGGAAGAATATTCGTTTGCTGACCAACTCGACGAGATCGCGCGAAGCCGTGGCGCGCCTTGACGGCTCGATAGCTTTCTCAGACGGGCGGATGGTCCGTTGAATAATGAGACGCTTTTTAGCTGGCCGGCCGGTGAATACGGTGGGCTTTCACGATCATATTAGACGGGCAGTGATTGACCTTCCGCGCCCAGTGCACCACGATCTGTGCTCCCACCGAGCAAGCCAAACGCGCAACGCTCACAGAGGCACCTTCCTGAGGAGGAAAACGAATGGCCGCAGCCCCATCTCCACCGGGCGACTACCGCAAACAGTCTCGTCCGTCTGCCTCATTCCCTGAACATCAACAGGGTGAGCGATTTGCCTGTCGGAAGGTCCAGCTTCCTTGGGGTCATGATTCTGGTCGTAGCGCGCAGTATCGAGCTTCTGCATCCGCATGGTCCATTTTTGAAGACCTTGGCCATTGACTGCGTGGTCTGCAACCTTGGACTCGGCGCCGGAATCGTTTGCAGGAACGACGCTCTTCGCCAGATCGCGCCTGACCGAGCCCTCGAGTTCCACGACAGCCCTCTGAAGAGTCTTGTGCTCGAGGGTCAGCACAACTGCATAGTGCCACGGTTTGAGAGTGGCAAGGCACGTGTGAAGGAATCGGGTGTACAAAGCCTGCAAAGCGCCATGTGAGAGGACACGACGGCCCCATGGAAGGTCCGTGACGATGCCGTCGAGGAGTGCAGAAGAGGGCTCCTTAGCGGATTCTTGGGGACAGCAGCTCTGGAACCAGTCCAAGCAGGTGTCGTACTCTTTGAAATCGAGGTGATTGTAGAAGACGGAGACTCGATGATGGGATCCAGCTTCTTCGTGCGCGTCTGGCCATTGGCTCCTTTTCGATACGATCCGGGCGCGCTCGATGTCTTCCTCTTCGATATCGCTTCCAAAGATGCGTGCGCTGATACCCTTTTCGGCACATGCAGCGGCGAGTTCGATGGCGATGCTACCTGTTCCGACACACGGCTCCCAGATGAGGAGCGGGCTTGCTTCGACGTTGACAGATGCTTCCTGTGGGCTGGGATCCCTCCGGGGAATGGGCAACAGCGAGGCAAGTGTATGCGCGCGAAACCGAGCAAAGGCCGTTCCTCCATCAGTGAGCGCATTTTCGATTGTTGGGCGATGTGGGAAAGCAGACGGCTCATCCTCTTTGACTTTCAGCATGAGAATCAGTGAACCAGGAGGGTTGTGTTCCCATGCTTGCGTGAATAATGAGAGATTTCGTGTCTTGCTCTTGCGTGTCTGGGATGAGATTTCCATCTTGGCCGCAGCTGTGTGAAGGCCGTCTGCTTGTTGGGTGGCGTTCTCCTTCGTTGCCGCCTCCGTCTCCAGGGGCTCTGCACTTGGTTCAGGCAGCTCTGTTCCCCACCACGGAACGAAAGCTAGCTCTACCTCCAAATCGGGATCCGTGAGGCACACGGGATGCGGAGGGTCCTCTGTACGCGTGACATCCCCGTTGAGTATCGTCCAAGCACATTCTCCCAGATGACGCTCTAGATCGGTGGACACCATCGTCGGCAGCTTGTACATCGATCGATCCACCGTCGCCCGGTATGTCCAGTCATGCTTGTCGAGCGGCAATGTTCCGTTCTTGTGCGCTTGCTGCCTCCATGCGTCAAGGCCATGTTTGATGACGGCTTGTTGGGAAGCCCAGAACTCCGCAATGAGGTCCAACAGCCGCACTTCGGAGGAGATGCGACCGTCCTCCTCGCGTGATACGGTTTCGGAAGGCCCAGGGCCAGGAGAAGGCTGCCGGTCAGCTAATGGAAGCGTGCCATCACCCTCTGTGGCACCTTGAAGACAATCTTCAGCGGCGTCGGCGTCCAAGTGCTTGGATCTCCCCGTCTTGACCTTACGTCGTGCTCTCGTGTTGCGATTGCGTATGCTGGCCGTTCCCAGAGCAGCTCGATCCCATTCTAGTTGCGCAAGCAAGTCGTCAGGTAGCACGGTCGCGCCCAAGAATATATGCTTGGCCGATGCAGAGGGTATAGGCGTTTCCAATGCCCAGGGAGTGAGCTGCGGAGTCAATTTCAGGTAGGAGGAATGTATGGCCGTCTCTACCGACTCTGGCGGGATGCTGTGAGGACCCAGACGTGTCAAGACATCCCTGAGTGCAAAGTCCTCCAAGCCTCGGAAGACCTCTAGCACCACCTCAGGTTGACTTGATTCGGCGGGAAGCGAGGCCAATAGCCTGTCGCTTGGCATGGGGTGCTGGAGCAGAGGACGGAATCGCGGAGCGGATGTGGGCGAGGTCGCAACGGCTGCACTTGACTCCTTGGAACCGCTGTCGAGTGGCCCCGCTCCCATCCCTTCGACTTCGTTGAGCAACTTGAGCCTGGGAGGCCTGACGACCTGACCTTTTTGTCGCATCTGCTTGGCTTTACTGATTGCGTCTGGCTCCGTCCACCCTTCTTGCGTCCACCAGGGCATCTCGTCTTCGAATGACCACGTATCCGTCTCGTACCGAATCGCATGGAGGTAAATGAAAAGCGACGTAGCGGGTGGGTCTGGCAAGAAGGGCAGGTGGCATTCATCGCAATAGCCCAGCGGATTCTCTTCCGCTACCACGCCCTGTGCAGGGCCTGCATTGATGCCTGTCACACCCTCCCCGTCCAGCCAGCCATGCTCCTTGTTCCACTTGGCAAATCGAATCTCGTCCTTGAGTCTGCTCCAATCCTCGCCTTCGTCCTTGGTGTTCTTCAGGGTCTCGATGAGAGTGGCGCAGGAGGGCGTGGCGGCAAGGTACTTGACAGTGGCCGAGTTGACATTGGCAGTAGCATTGACTTGCGTTCCTTCTACGTGACTAGTGGAAGGGACAGGAATGTCGAAGAAGGAGTGTGCGGGGAGAGTGTCCCAGACAGGATGATTGTATATCGGATCATTCGGAATGGGATGGCCGAGGATCTGAACATGAACTCGGATTTGATGAGTTCTTCCGGTGATGGGCCTGCAGAAGAGCACGGACGTGTCCGACTGGGCGTCATAAGAGAGGCGGTTGAATATCGTCTTTGCAGGGCGTCCGGCCGGGTGCGCTATGACAACGCCCGTCTGTCTGTCGAGGGAGAGCAGTGGCAGCTCACAAGTGGTTTCGGCTTCTGGAAAGCAGCCTTGAACCCTGCATACATAGGCCTTTCTGACGCGCCCCGCTTCGAAATCCTCCCCCAATGCTTTGGCAGCTGCAACATTGGTAGAGGCAACCATGATTCCCGACGTGAGCCGGTCTAGGCGATTCGCAGTATAGACCTTTTCGATGCCGTGGTCGGATTTGAGGAGCTCAAGCAGGGTATGTCGGAGGTACCTTCCCGCCGGATGAACGGGCACACTGCCGGGCTTTACGACGACGATCCGCCCCTCCTCCGGGTTATGATGTAGGATGCGTACGGGGTCACTGGAAATTGGAGGCTCGTGCTTGTGGGCGGTGTGGGTGATGACGTCTCCATTGCGTACGATGTGGGATGGGAGCACGGCTTTGCCATTGATTTTCAGCAGCTCCTTGTGTATGGCCCACACATAGTAGTGCTTGGTACGATCGCGAAATTCCTCGACCAACACGTCGAGGATCCTACGGCCGTACCAGCGCGCCTTGGCATTGGTAGTGAAGGTGAACCAGTATGGCGGCTCATGCCGGAGCTCTTGATCCACAGCCGAGGGATGTTGATCTTGTGACATCGCTTCGAGTCTGGTCAAGACGAGGTAGAGGAGAGGAATACTCGGGTCAAGTTCAGGCGAGGGGCGTTGAGAAGATCTTGCGAGCCTCTCTTGCTCCTCCAATGAAACATTCTGGCTCGCGTCACTGCCGCGGGCTGACTCAGGCCGCTGCGAGCTTCAGCCCAATGGCACGGGCAGGCAGATCCTTCGAGCATGTACTGACAATTGATCCACTCCAACAATCACCATGATCAATTGCAGGTCGTACGCCCGAAGAATAACAACGACTGCCACCATAGGACCCTTTCTCATGCAGTAAAATTCGGCGTCCCGGATCGTCTCATTCACGCGTCAGATCCAGCCGTATGTGCCGCTTCCTTTGCCGCCTTGTACGCCCTCCGTCGGTACGGCCACACCAAGCAGACAACTGTGCTTGAGGCCCGCTGGTATCGCTTCTTCGACGTCCCTGGTCAGGGAAGGAGACGAATGCCGTCTCAGAGGCATGGTCACCCCGACCCTTCCGAACAGGGAACTGCTGGCCAGTGTACCACGACTCAAAGTACGGGGGCTCACGTCCACTGCCCCAACTCCTGTCATCGACTGAGCCTTGCTGATCGCAGATTCACTTCGATCTGCCGACATCGGGGCACAGACGAGCTCGCTGTTGGAATGGATGATTGATTAACAAGGGCGGCG
>RRYC01000544.1:0-16746 GCA_004016185.1 Quambalaria eucalypti | reverse complement strand
GGGCGGGCGTCATCGTCGTCGCCGTCGTCAGCTGTACTTCCAACTTCCCTTTTCTTGGGCCTGGGCCGACGTGCACTCACAAAGAAGCCGCACCCCACAGCGAGGCACCCCCCGGCAAAGATCTGTGCCATTTCAAAGCCTCCATGCTGTGCACGCAGTATCCACCCTTGTACAGGCAGGCCCCACCAAGCAGGCACGGCACGGCACAGCCAGTACAGCCAGGCCCTGGCCAATCGCTTCCGGTCCCGCTTCCCGGGAAAGGAGCGTGGTGCTGCTCCTGTTAGGTGTAGGTGAAGCATCGCCGTAGGGCAGGCTAAGCTGGCGGACGCTTCGTCTGGCACTGGCGCTGGCGCTGTACACCCCTCGGTCCTCGCGGCTGTTGCCATTGTACTTACGTCCCACGCTGCGAGAGGCTTGCGCTCGCCCTCGCCGAGGTGCACGATGTAGATGCAGCGTGCGTCGTCGGGTGCTCAGAGGAGTGCGGCTGCGGCTCCGTCCGACCGCGTGCGTGTACGTGCCTCTGTCTCCATGCCTGGACTCGCTCATCAGTGAGAGGTTTCAGCTTCGCCGCTTTACCCTCACCCACAGCGAGATCGATGCCGATGCCGATATCACTGTTGCTAGCCGCGCACGCTCCCCAGGCCCAAGCGCTGGAACTCGTGGTGAGGCGGTTCATTCCCGGGAGACTCGTCGTCGTCGTCGTCGTCATTGTCGGGCAAGGATCTCGGGTTTGCAAGCGCCATCTGCGGTGGGAGATCCATGCGCGCCCGCGCCCACGCTCGGGCCGCATCATTTCGGAAGCTGAGTCTGGGTCGTGCGTGTCTGGCACAGGGGACACGAACGAGGGCGAGATAGGGGGGGGGCCAGGAACCGTACATGTGCGGTGGGTGATGGTGCCAATCATGGGTAGGATGCAGGTCCCCTGCGAAATGGAGGATGATGGCCCTCCAAAGTCCCGGGCGTGCTGGTGATTCTGTTGTTGACCAAGGGACTCTGGCTGTTGCCGGCGCATATGGTCGTGAGCTAGGGCCGGGTGGCGGGGTCCCATCCGTGGGGACGGGTGCCGGTCCAGGCAGTGTGAGGGAGAGGGTTCCGGTTCATCAATGTGGAGAGAGGTGAGCTGCATCGACTGATTCGCCTGCATCTGGTTGAGGGGGAGGGACATTCTGGGCGGCTGGAAAGACTGTGTGAGCAGCGTCTGGCCACAGGAAGAGCATGCATGGTAGGTGAAGATGGGCAGACGAATACATACAACGATCGAGCAGATAGGTCTCGTCCTTCGATGAATTTCTTTTGCTCCTCGCGGTGTCTGTGGCTGGCGGCTGCTGTTCACTGACCAAGGAGGTAAGATACGCAGGCACCTTGTACTGGGCACATCTTCACTTTCACTTGGTCTCGTCTCATTTCCTTCATTCTCTTCCGCCTGGATGTACGCGTCTATCGTTGTGCCCTAAGCACTTCCTCGCCTCGCTCCGCCTCATTCAAAGCCTGTCGACAAGTACACATAGTCACGTGACGTGACACGCACATGCGCGCGCGCCCCCCTTCGTTTGTTGACGTGACGAGACGTGACGCCCACTGACTGACTGACTGACTGACTGACTGACTGCTGAGCGCGGCGCGTTGTCTCACAGATCTCAGCGAGTGTGTGTGTGTGTGTGTGTGGTGTGTGCGTCGCGCGCTTTTGACGCCCGCCCGGCGCGCGTGTCTTGCCGCCGTGCCGCGCCGCGTGGGCCCCACTGGCTTGGGAGGTGGCGGGGAGACGCGGCGAGGGTCTTGCAAGAGCTTTGGCGTGGGTGGGATGGGATGGGATGCCTTTGCCGACTCAAGATGGCAGGCGTGCGTGTCTGTACTTGGCGAGGCGGGGCGGGGCGGGGCAGGGCGGGGCGGAACCGGCGTCGTGTGGGAAGTCATTGGTCGACGAATTCCTTGTGTCCCGACCACACGACGATCATCCTCGCATTGATCATCACCATCCTCATCAACATCCCTTCCTCTACCCCGCTGCCTCATCCTGCGACAGCGCCCCGCCCCCTTGCCTGCGCAAGCCACGCTCGACATGTTCAACTCGATACGACAGAGTCTGGGCCTGTCGCCCACAAAGGCCAATGTACAGCTGCCACTTGACGAGGCTAGCGAGGAGGACGGTCATGACTCGCCGCACCACGACCATACACACTGGGAACCATCTGTATGGGGACGGTTAGAGGTCGAGAATAAGAGGGGAAAAGTCACGGGCACGCTTCCCATTACGCGCAGGGACTGCACCATTGGCAGGTGAGTCGAGTGACGCGTGCAAGGTGAAATGAATGTATGCTCACCAATGACCCCCACACAACGCGCAACAACTCCCGCCTCCGCCATGCAAAACAGAGCATCAGACAATGATCTTCGTCTATGCGATATCAACACATCCAGATATGCCTGCCGCATTCATTTCCACGCGCCAGGAAAGGTGGGTTGGCAGCCGTAGTCGACGTGTGTACGCACACCCAAGCTTCATCACACTGACGCACGCCAACGCACGCACGCACACCCACGCTCACCACCCACTCCCACCAGGCACGCCTGCAACTCTTGGGATCCACAAAGGTCGCCATCAATGATGCCTACATTCTCCCCCTCCCAGACGCAGACGAGCCCGTGTCCGTCAGCCTCGCATCCAATGACCTCCTCGTCATCTCAAAGTACCGTTTCCGCTTCACCTGTGACGACGTCGGCACCAGCAACCCGCACGCAGACCCCGTCTACATGCCCTCGAGCCCAGCGACCAAGGGCAGGCCATCTGTACAGGGCCTGTTTACGCCCGAGGGAAAGAGGAGGCGCGTCAGGATGAGCCTCGTGCGCAGTGCAGATATTGATACGCCTAGGCGGCGTCCGCAGCAGCAACCCGGAACAGCCGCCCCAATGCCGGCCACGCCCCCTACGCAACACAATGCCACCGCTGCATCGCTCCTCATGTCTGCCAATCACGCCGCGCCCGCCGCGCCCGCCACGCCCACCCGACAGGCCAACACAGACGCAGGCGCAGGCTTCCAGGTCGACCTAGGACTCTCAGCGTCCTCTGCACCTTCGTCTCCCGAACACCGCGTCTTTGTCGCAGACCAGCCCATCATCTTGTCCCCACGCGCACTCCAGCGCTTCGAAGATGGGAATGGCTTTTCCATGACACACGGCGCAGAGGGACACCACGGCGACGACGATGATGATGATCACGACGGCGCAGGTCCGGACTTTGACGAGATTGTCATTGTACAGGAAGAGGACGAAGATGAAGACGAGGGGATGATGCAGCAGGACGTCGATGACGCTGGTCCGGAATACGACGCTCTGCCGTCCAATGCTCACGATGATGATGGAGATGCACAAATGGAGGACGTGGACGAGCACATCAAGGGAGGCGAAAAGGCCGACCGACGGCGGTCCAGCTTCCTGGGGCGAGCATGGCCCTTTGGCTCCTCGTCCTCGTCCTCGTCGCCCTCTCATGGCTTCTCCAGTGAAGAGAGGCAGCAGGACGAAGCGCGCGAGCAGCACCAGCAGGCAAACTACAGCCACCGTAGTCGCCACGATAGCGAGAGCGAGGGCGAGGGCGAGGGATCTGCTGAAGCTACCGACGCCACCGACGATTCGCAAGAAGAAGCAGACGAGCAGCTGGGCGAGATGCTGCCCCACGGACTCGGCAGCCCCAGACTGCCCCAAAGCATGAGCTCCCCAAGCAGACTTGGCTCGCCTTCGTTCTCCTTTAACTCGCGCCGCAAGGTCAGCCTTCGAACCAAGACGCTCCTCCGCTCCAGCGCCGTCTTGGCAGAAAAGATTGCCACCGAGACCACGGGCTCATCGCCCAACCTCTCCGACAGACCTTCGCCCAGTGGCTCGGTGCCCTCTGATGTCGAGGATTCGGATGATGACCGCGACGACGACGACGAAGTAGATGAGAGCGAAGACGAGGACGAGGTCGAGCGCAGTTTGAGCATGGCCGGTCCAGGCAACGACGGCAACGGCGGCGAGGACGAGGCGGCTGAAGAGGACGACGTAGTTCCCGAGCCAGCAGAGCCCCGATTTGCCCTCGCCTCCAATGGTGGCGGCACGACGCGGGCCTCGAAACGACTGTCGATGCCTGCCGCATTTGGGGGCCGACGGAGCATGTTTGGTCTTCTGCCCAAGATTCGCTCTTCGTCCGAGGCCGAGGACGTCGTGGGCAAAGTCGACGAGCTCTTCGAGGCGAGGAACTCTCAACGGTCCACGTCTCCCGAGTCGATGCCCGCAGCAGACGCTCAGCAGCAGTCCATCCTCTCTGCCAGTGCTTCGGAGAGTTTGAAGCTTCCCGCGCGCGAGGCGTTGCGGTACCTCCTCTCCAAGAAGACGATGTCACCCGCACTGCGTAGCGTCCCGCTGCCGCCTGCTGCGCCAATGACGCCACCAGCCAGAATGAGCGGGCTGCGCGAGCTGATGCTGGGTCGTGCCGATGACCCTGCGCTCCTGGAACGCACTCGGACCTCGAAGCGGGGGAGTCTCATCCTGGCACCCTCGACACCTGTCCTCGGTGCGTCTGGATCCCCTCGTCTGGGCGGCGCTGATTCGTCGACGTCGAGAAAGTCGATGAACCCGGTACCTCCTACGCCCGACATGGCGTTTTTGCGCCACGTCTTTGCACTTCCCAAGCAGGATACCGATACCGACCCACAGCTCAAGGCTCTCCGCCATCTCTTCCGGGAGCACGAGGTCGCGCTGGCCAACGAGGGCCAGGAAGAGGAGCAGGGCATCCAGGAGCCCGACGGCGAGGCCCTCGCGATGCTCATGGCCACGCCAGCTGCACAGCGAGTTCTCGTTGGTGCCGCAGCCAGCGTCGCGAGGTTTACGACGAGCGAGCGCGCATCCAAGATTCTCATGGAGCCGTCCGGTGGGGACGAGTCCCTCGTTGGCTCGCCGTTGCTGATGCGTGGCAGCGGCAGCAGCAAAGTCAGTCTTCCGGGCACGCCACACCTGGGCGAAGGCGTCCTCAGCGGCGCCGAGTCGCCCGAAGGCACGCCGAGCAGGCACAAGAAGACGCGCAGGGGGTGTCGTGGCGGCAGGAGGAGGAGCAAGTCCTACAGCCCCAGCGTCGACTCGAGTCTGGACGGCGTTGCGATGCGCGCTGCCGAGGATAGCATCGCCATTCGCGCAGCTGGGCTGGCGTTGGCAGAGGCTATTGAGGAAGACGAGGACCAGGGTGCGCAAGAGCAGGAGCAGCAGGAGACGCCGCAGAGAGGCGCCCGTAATCCACGCCACTCCATTGGGCCTCTTGCACCCTCATCGCCCATCTCTTCTCCCGTCAAGGCCGCGCCTTCGCCCGCTCGCTCCCACCGCAGCAACCTCAGCAACGTCAGCCGCAACGATATTGGCCCTCTGGCGCCTTCCTCGCCCATTTCCTCTCCGATGAAGGCTTCCCCCGCTCGCTCCCACCGCAGCAATCTCAGTCGTAGCAGCGAGACGTCCTTTGCTGCCTCTCCATCTCGCGAGCGCAGTGCCCGTGTCAGCCCAGTAAACAGCAGCAAAGCCAAGCAGCCGCAGCCGCAGCGCGCGAAACGCCCCACTCCCACGATGCTGCAGGACCTCGACGATGCCATGACGGAGGGCTCGGAGGATGAACGCCCGCCCGCCCGTACATCACGCCAGCAGGCGGCTTCGAAGGCTAACAAGCCCACGGCGGCTACGGCACGGAAGAGCAGCAGGGCCAAGGACGACGTCGAGTCCGCGCCCGCGCCCGCACCGACTAGCAGGGGTGGACGCCGCGCTGCGACGAGGCGGCAGGCCGACTCGGAGTCCGAGGGCGAGGAGGAGGAAGCAGAAGAGGATGCGGTCCCCAGAGGAGGGAGACAGCGCACGACTCGTCGTACCGCTACTGCTGCCACGACGGCGGGCTCAAAACCTTCTTCCGCCAAGGGCGCGGGCGCCACGGCGAGTAGGACGACGACGCGCGGCAGGGGCGGGAAAGCCCAGGCCCAGGCAGAAGATGAAGACGGCGGCGACGACAGCGACAGCGATGGCGGCGAGGCGGAGCAGGTCTCCCGTCCTGTGCGTTCTACCCGCACACGCAAACCCGCGACTGCGAGTAATCGCGATACGCAATCTAGCCCTGCGCGACCATCGACGACGACGACGACGACGCGCACCACCCGCCGGACAGCCGCTGCTTCTTCTTCTGAAGCTCCTGCTCCTGCTCGCGCCACCAAAGGTACTTCTACGAGTACGGGTACAAGTACGCGCGGCAAGACGAGCAAGACCCGCCGTGGAGGTGGAGGGGACGATGACGGTGGCGACGGCGATGTGCAGGCTGGGCCTGCTAGTGAGCCGGTGGGGCCGCCGTCCTCTTCTGTAGGCGACGCCGAGACGGGCACAAAAACGACGACGACGACGACGCGCAGTGGGAGGGCGGTGCGCAGGACGAGGGCGGGGTGAGGCGCCGGAGAGGCCGTCTCTTCGTCTCTCTCTCTCTCTCTCCCTGCCTTGGTTCTCCCAGTCTGTGCTTCCATCTCATCTCGTCTCATCTGATGTGATGTCACTTGGCTCGATCCAATCCTCTTCTTTGTCCCTGCTCTTACCTGCCCCTGGCCCCCTGCCCCACTCCGAGTATCAGCGTCCGCATCTGTTCCCTCTCTCACACTGTTTCCGCTTTGTGTACGTAGCTTCTTGTCCTTGTCTTGTTGTACTTTCCACGCCACAGCCACAGCCACGCCACGCCACGCCACGCCACGCCACGCCACGCCACGCCACGCCACGCCACGCCATGCGAATACTACTGCGAAATCAATCATATCCATTCTACCAAGACACAGACGGGCGAGGAACAACATCATCGGACGCGCGCTCGCTGCGCTCGCCCGCGCTCACAGCATACTCTCCCCCCACACGGCCTTTTCGAACCTCGCAGGGTTCCTCCCCGAATCAACGAGGCGCATAGTAAAGTACTCATCGAGGGAAGAGATGCCCCTCCCTCCACGAGCACTCACAGGCGGCAGGTCCTTGGCCGCTCCCGGGACACTTGCAATCGTCCCATCCTTGTTTCGTACACTCGGCGGCGGGGTGAGGCCAAAGCCCAGGTCGGTCCCCCCCATGTTCCAGGTACGGCCTTCGCGCCATCGCTGCGTAAAGAGGGCAAGCAGTTCCTCGACTTGCCAGGTGTCTGAGACGGGTTCTTCCGTCCAGCGGGAGGCTTGTACGTGCGAGAGGTGCATTGCGTGGATCGGGGTGTAAGGGTGGAGTTGGCCTGAGGGGTTGTACAGCGGGACGCGGCCGTCGGGGAGGCGTGCAGGCTGCTGCTGCGGTGCGCCACTGGCACCGGCACTGGCACTGTGCCGGAGGACGGTAGACAGCTCGTCGGGGATGGGGAACCCGTTGTTGCTCTGCGAGAGTGCTGCGAGGACGCTGCCCCGTGCGGGTCCGCTACCTGCCAGGAAGCGCAGGAGGGTGCGGATGGGTCCAAGCTCGTAGGATTGAATCGTCTCGTAGTCGGGTGTGCGGTAGAGCGAAGGGAGGTACAGCGCTTGGAGGTCGTCGAGTGCGATGAGGGCGGGGACGGCCGTCTGCGTGCTGAGTGTATGGAAGACGATGTCGAGGACTTGCTGCGAGGCGAGGGCCGTCAGTGGGCGGTTGGAGTCCGTGGCAGCGGAGAGGACGTCGAGGAGCGTCGTCGACTCGGTAATGGTTATGCCGCGTGGGCCCTGCGTGGTGCCATGGGGAAGCGTGACGGGCACACGCTGCAGCGCAGAGCGGGAGTTGGCACTGCGAATGGCAGAGAGGAGACTGCGGGCAATCTCGGGTTGGAGGTAGACTTTCTCTTCGGCAGAGTAGACGTAGGCCGACGTCGAGTTGATGTACGTCGTCAGGCGCGGGATGTAGACGACGACCCAGTCGGCAGAGAGGGCGCAGGCTACCGACTGGAGGAGGAGTTGAGACTTGCCGCCGTGGCGCGGGCCAGTGAAGATGATGCGGTTTGCTGCGGGTGACGACGGCGACGACGGCGACGAAGAGGAAGAGGAGGACGCTCCACCCTCCTCGGCGGCCTTTTGGAGGCGAGTAACGACGTCGGTGGTGGCTGACCGGACGAGGGACGCGGGTGTGTAGCGGGAGTGTAGCTGGTGGGAGCAAGGGGGTGGCAGAGTGGTGCGGGTCAGTGGACGCAAGTACATGGCATGTATGCTGTCATCGAGTGGTTGAGGTACATGGCATATATGCTGCCATCACATCACTGCAACTCACACTGTCATACAGCGGCTTATGCTGCTTGATGCCAAACTTTTCAAAAGCATCAAGCTGCTGCTTGCTATAGGGCACCACGGTATTACGTGCACTTTCTCCCAGTGCAAGTTCACTGGAAAGCGTCGGTGCATTCTCATCCTGCTCAGGTGGCGCGCGATAAAAGGGCGTCCTGAGGGCTCCCGCAGGCCGGGAAGGGTCGGCATCCTGCGGCAGGCGGGAGAGCTGCACAGAAGAAGGCTTTGCAAAGGCTGCTTTGCGCTTGGCTGCTGCTGCGGCGGCGGGGGACTGCTTCACTTTGCGTACGGGAGCAGCGGCCTTTTTGGCAGAAGCATGCGGTGAGGCAGACGAGGTGAAAGTGCGAGTCGTAGTCGTGCTGACGGCGGCAGAGGTGGACGCTGCGGGTGAGGCAGAAGATGAAGCTGAAGACGAGGCGAAGAGCAGGGTGGTCCTGGTCCGCAGAGAGCGGGCGAGGAGAGGCGCCGATGACGAGGCCATTGTGGGCGCGAGTGAGTGGGTGGGTGGGTGATGAGGGGGCAGGAGCGTTGGTCAGTTGATCAACGTTGGAAGGAGCGCTATGCCATCACCTGGTCACCACCACCACCAACCACCACCACCACCTCGCCCCTCTCGCCCCGGCTTCTTCCACTGTGAGCGACGCAGGATCTTCCGCGGCAACGGGTCGCCGCCGACACCCTTCCTCGGCCGAGAGGCGCGCCCAGCCAACGCGTACGCCCATCAGAGGTCCGTGTTCGCCGGGGCCACTTGGATATTCTCGAGTGGAGTGGGCGTTGCGAGGGGGTGGGGGGGGGGGGGGTCAGTGGTGACCAGTGGTGTGTTGCAGCTGATCAGTGGTAATTGCAGTCATTACCTACAACCACTACCACCACCAACCAACACCCACACATACCCCACACACACCATGTTCTTGACAAGATCAGAGTATGGTAAGTGCCCATCAGCAGTAGGGGACAGCCCATCTACCGCGCCACGTCTGACCCATATACCCCCCACCACCTGCAGACCGCGGAGTCAACACCTTTTCCCCCGAGGGTCGTCTCTTCCAAGTAGAGTACGCCATCGAAGCCATCAAGCTCGGCTCCACCACCGTCGGCATCCGCACAGACCAAGGCGTCGTCATTGGCGTGGAGAAGCGCGTACAGTCTTCCCTCCTCGAGAGCGACTCCATCGAAAAGATCATGGAGATTGACTCTCACATTGGCTGTGCCATGTCTGGTCTTGTGGCTGATGCCAGGACCATGATTGAACATGCCCGTGTTACCGCACAGAATCATGCCTTTGTGTATGACGAGGATATTCAAGTGTCTTCCTTGACGCAGAGTGTATGCGATTTGGCATTGAGGTTTGGAGAGAGCATTGCCGGGGAAGAGGCCATGATGGTGTGTAGACTAGCAATCACAAGCAGCATACATGCGCACATGCGCCCCTATTCCTGCCACTGACACCTACACCTACACCTACCCACTCTGCCCACATTCTGCTCACCTCACCTCATCCCACCCCCGCCCTCCACACCAGTCACGGCCATTTGGCGTCGCACTCCTCATCGCAGGCTACGACGACAAAAAGGGACCACAGCTCTACCACGCTGATCCATCGGGCACCTCCATTCAGTACCAGGCAAAGGCCATTGGCAGTGGACAGGAAGGTGCACAGGGAGAGTTGCAGGACAAGTACAAGAAGGTGGGGCCCCGTCTCATCATTTCTGGGCATCTTCTTCTTCTTCATTGTATGCTGACTACCTACGCCACGCCACGCCACGCCACGCCACGCCACGCCACGCCACGCCACGCCACCCACCGCACCCCACGCCAGGACATGTCCCTGCACGATGCCTCGCTCCTCACACTCAACGTCCTCAAGCAAGTCATGGAAGAGAAGCTCGACGAGAAGAATGTACAGCTCGCCGTCGTCACACCTCGCGTACCGGAAGTAGGACCCGATGGAAAGACGATGGGCTCGGGAGGGACGGGCAGTCGGCCGCGTATGAAGGGAGGGTTTAGGATTTTGGGCGAGGACGAAGTCAAGGCGCTTGTGGCTGAGATGTAGATGGGAGGAGGCGGGGGCGCAGCAGGGCGGCGTCGATGCCAAGGCATGATGATGATGACGGTGATGATGATGATAATGCCATGGCATACAGGCAGAGTGTGCTTGCATACCGTGTGTGTGTGTTTGTGTGATTGCGACTCGCATACAACCCACTCACGCTGGGTTCCCGCCAGCTAGACTCACACCCACCCACCCACAATGGCTTACTCTATCTTCATCCCCAACACCTAACACGGTACCATCTACGCACTCCAACACTCAACACTCAACACCTCACAATCACAATTCAAAGATGCTGACTCACTCATCCCAGCAGCCCGCCCGCCACAGCTCAGTCCCTTTTGCGTGCGTGTATGCGTGTATGCGTGCGAGGTACACCCTCGCAATGCAATGCACTGCACTGCTCTGCACTGTTATCCCATTACGATTTGAATTTGATTCCCGGAGAGACTGGACGGAGGACTGGAGGCTGGAGACTGGGTACGCGGAAGAAGAATGACTTGGGGTCGGGAGGAAGAGTGGAGTGAGAGATGAAAGAGAAAAAAAAAAGGAAAAAAAAAGGGGAAAAAAAAACGACGAGAGAAACGAGAAGAGGGAAGACAAGGCAAGATACCGACCACCAAGTCGCCGTAGGAAAAGGGCTGCTGGGCGCGATGAAATGAAATGAAATGAAGTGGAAAGGTCTGTTGTACGATGAGAAAACAATCTGAGTAAACAAAGCGAGGAAACGTACAAGGGAAAGAAAGAAAGAGAAAAAAAAGGCAGGCAAGCAAGCAAGCAAGGAATGTGGGAGCGGGCGGCAGGCGGCAGGACGCAAGGTAGCAAGGCTGGTTGGTGGGTTGACAATGACGAGACGAGACGAGATGAGCACGGTGTGGTGTGGTGTGTGTGATATTCCAGTGGTGGTTGTGGGCGCTCTGTTTCTCTCCCCGACCTGCGGGGTGAGCAGTGCGCTTGGCCCTCTGATGATAAGGAGCTGTGTGCGCGTGTGCGCGTGTGCGTGCGTGTATGCGCCCCTTAGACGGCCATGGCAAGCAACGCCGTAAGACCCGTAACGACTGCAAGGACCACGACGGTCGCGGGCCTAGCTGCATTGGGTGCCGCTGCGACTTTGGCGAAATCCGTTGTGCCTGCAATTTGGTTGACTTCTGCCGCCCAGTCATCCCCACAGGTCGTCTTTCCCGCCTTGTAGAGGTCGCTCTGGCCCGAGAGGATATCGGAGTTGGCGAGCCCAATGCAGTACGGGATGGACGTCTCGAATGCAATGTACGAGGCGAGGATGTTCTGCGCGCAAGTCGAACAGATGACGGATTTGTCGGCCGTGGGCTGCAGGAAGAGAAAGGCGATGTTCGTTCCGGAGAAGGAGTCGACGGCTGAAGCTGCGTCTGTAGCGTTGTCTGTATCGGCGCGGGGAGCGAGGGCCTTGGACTGGGCATGGGCGACGGCTTGCCGTGCCTCGGGGGCGACGTCCTCCTCGACGATGTTGCGCTCCTCGACGTTGTCCTCGCCCTGCGTGACCGCACGCAGACGATGGTGCAGCTCCGGGATGAGGCTGCGACGGCGCTTGCTCGACGTGGTAGTATTCGTCGACGTCGAGGCCACCTGCGTAAGACAGTAATTACCATTTCCATCCTGCGAGCAGATTGCCTGCCTGAATGGATTAATGAGGTACAGCACGTCATATACGTTCTGCACGTCCTTGTCCTGTTCCTGCAACTCCGTCATGCAGCTATTCCAAAAATCGCTGACCTTTGTGCGGATGAGGTCCGAGTCGCACCCCGCATTTGCGCCGCACAATTGAGCGAGCGAGTCCTTGAGCGCCGTCTCGGTTTGGTCCTGGTCTGCGCCGGACGTGGCATTGGTGTAGTACTGCGTGGCGGAGAGGAGGGGCGCAGTGCATGCCTTGATGTCTGCATCGGCGTCGAGCGTGGTAAAGAAGTTGGTGCAGGAGGTGCTGATGCCCGTGGGAATGGAAGACGAGGACGAAGAGGTAGAGGACTGCGCGAGGGACGGAGTCGTAGCGACGGCTGCGGCTGCTAGGAGGGTGACGGCGTAGCGGAGGGGCGAGGTCGTCGTCGTCGTCGTCGTCCGCCGCGACCGCGTGCGTGTGCTGGTACTTTGCGTTGGGGTCATCGTCATCATCATAAGGAGCGTGGGGGGGCGGGTGGGCGGGAGGGGCGTTACTAGGGTGATAGGGAGAGGTGAGGGTTATATAGTTGGTGGTAGTAGTCGCTCATCAACATCAACCTCGTCCCCATCTTTGCCTGCACATCCGTCGTCCGTACTTTACTCACGACGCTGTCTCTCGCCCTGCCCGCCCGTGTGTCTTGGCGCCCCGCCCGCCCCGCGTGTTTCTCTGCGCCGAAGCCCTTTTGCCGCACCAACGCACTCAGTCACGCAGTCTGTCACACACGCACACACTGCACACAAGCACACCCCCGCCCAACCCAACCCACGGCTCACACGGAGCCAGCGGCACTGACTCTGACACACGAGGGACAACAGGAGCAGGGCAGCACCAGGGCCAGGGCAGAGAGAGAGAGAGAGAGAGACGCCGTGCCGCACTGCACCTGCAAGACGCCGCTCGCTGCTCCAGTGCCGCCTGCCAGTGCCAGTGCCAGTGCCAGTGCCAGTGCCGCTGTTTCCCCCGTCCGTCTCCTTGTTTGCGACGCGCGCGCGTGGCAGTTGCAGGGCGTGGGCGTGGGCGAGACGGGGCTTGGCACGTTTCGGGTCCGGGCGGGCGGGCGGGCGAGGGAGCTAAGCGGGTGGGAACAAGCACGGCGGGCTACGCACACACACACACTCGCCAAGGAAGGGAGTGAAACACAACACCTGAACTGGACAACAAAGAAGGAAGTGAAACACCTGGTCTGGATGAAACTCGTATTCGTAGTACTTGGATGGTGGTGTACGGTGTGGTGCGGTGGGAGTACATGCTATGCATGTCATGGTCACCGACCACCACGGCCCATGCTCTACGCAGCACTGTACGCTGGGCTGGCCGCTGCCTTTTTCCTCCTCCTTGTGTACCGCGGTGCCGTGGAGCCTTTTGCTGTGCTGTTGGTACCTCCCTCCCCCTCTGAAGCTTGACACTACCCCCATTCCAGCAATTCATTTTTCCCACGCGTCCCACGTCCTACGCCCCCGCAACCCCCACGCCCACCTAGCAGACGTCCCAGATGTCTTCCATGGCGCAGCAAAACTGCGGGCGTGTATGCGCCGCGAGGGGAGGGCAGGAGAGGGCAGGGACAGCGATATATGCACCTTGGTCAGCTAGTCAATCCGTGAACATACGAACAACCACCACAATTGCGTGCGTGCGTGCGCTCTGCACTCACCTTGCCACAGGCCACACTCGCACTAAGCGAGTACTCGCTGACGCTCATCTTCTCATCCAAGCCGTACTTGTCCGCAAAGTCGTCCTTTCCATGCGCCATTGCGCCAATGAAGACGGCAAGTGTGCGTGGCTGCGCTGCCTTTTGCGCGTCGACCTTGTCCGCTGCGGGGCCCGTGGCCGTGTTGAGGATGGTGGGGAGGTACGACGAGAGGCGACGCAGGGGCGCGTCGTACGAGAGGGTAATCTTGTGTGTCCCTGGTGGGAAATGGTCCGTCACGGGATTACGAATGACCTTGAGGAGCTTCTCGCTGCCGTTTACGGAGCGGATGGAAAGACGCTGCAGGAGCTGGACCATGAGTCCTCCGAAGCGCTTGAATGTGCGCGGGATCCGAATCTGCGGGTTCACCTCGATGAGGACACCCTTGGCTGTGTGGATGTAGACTTGCAGCATACCAGCCTTGTTCAGGGGCGAGTCCAGCAGCGTCAGGAGACACTGGTGTGTAATGTCTGGGCGGGCCTCGGCGATGTCTCGCCCCATTCGCGCAAGAACACGCTGATGGTCGTCACAGTTGAGGAGCACGTACTTGTCGTCGCCGCCGCCGCCCTTGCCGTTCCGCCCACCAGAGCCACCACCGCCGCTGCTGCCAGACGAAACCTTGTACGTCTCGAGACACGCCTGCTCCAACACGACGATGAGCCGCTGCGGCGGAGTCGACGACGATGCAGACGCCTTGCTCAGCTTGGGCGGGAGCGGTACCAGCGATGAGTCTACGCGCAAGCGTTTGCTACTCGACGACGACGAAGACGCCGTAGCATTGGCATTGGCTGCCTTTTTGTCCTTGTCATCGCTACCGTCGGCATCCTCGGAGCCACTGCCACCACCACCACCACCACCACTCTGCTGCATCTGGTGCTGCGACGATCCCTTGGGCAGGGCATAGCTCGTGCTGGGCTTGGGCGGCAAGGCGTGCTTGAGCTTTGACCCCGTCGCAGAAGAGGAAGCCACCGACGAGGAAGACGAGGGTGAGAAGGGCTGTGCGTCGGGCCGGAAGGGAGACTTTTTGTGGTTGCCAGCTGTGGTGGTGGTGGTGCCAGCGGGCGCTCCGGCTGCGGCTGCGGCAGCAGCAGCAGCAGAGGGCGACGATTCCTTGCCTGGGAGGGGCCTTATTTCGCGAGTACCTTCGGGAAAAGGAGAGGCGCGGGGGGACGACGACGGCGATGAGCCGGCCGAGGAGGACATGACGGCGGCAGCAGCAGCAGAGAAAAGGGGAGGTACAGAGGAAGGGAGCGAAGACGAGGGGGGAGGAGGAGATGATGTCAGGAAAGGGAGACTGAAGGGAAGGAGCAAGGCGAGGACTGCGACAAAAGGCAGTCACTCGATGGGGCGTCGGGGGGCGGCGTGGAGCAAAAGGCAAGCACAACCCAATTCAATCCAATCCAAACGCAGAATCGCAAATCGAAGCCACGAACACAACTTGCAACCTCTCCAAAAACGGAACCGAATCCGCGCCCAGGCGCCATGACATACAGTTTAACATCCCGTTCCTGCTCCCGCTTGCCCGCCTGCCCGCCTGCCTGTTTGCCTGTCTGCCCTGCCTGCCTGCCCCAACTCACTGTCACTGTCACTGCCCCCTGCAATCTCCTCCTCGACTCGACTCGACCCAAACGACGCTTGCACCTTCTCGCTGCGTGTCCCTGTCTTCTGCTCCGGGTCCCCGGACACAGCGCCCGCCGCAAGCCCAATTTTTTTCTCCCCTCGAGCCAAATTTTGCGCCTCTGCTTTTGCGCTCAGGGTGCGCCTCCTGACTTGACGGGTCCTAGCCAGGCAGGCGGGCAGGCGTCACACGCGCGCGCGCCTGGCTCGGAGCCGGCGGGCGATTGCCCAGGGCAGGAAAAGTGGAAGGGCAAGGCCTTAAGACCTTACGAGGAGGAGCTCAGTGGTCTCGTGAAGTGCAGTCAGTGAGTGTGATGCCATGGAGATACGATACAGGATTGTACAGGTGGTACAGGTGAGGATAGCGAGGAGCGGTCGGGCCACTGTGCCAACGGTGATGGGACGAGCACTTTAGCATAGGGGCCATCGAAAAAGCGCATCGCATCGTATTCACGCATGATGACAGGTCCAGCCTGGCTGGCACAGAGCTGTGAGTGGGTGGAGTGTGTGTGTGCAAGTGATCTGCACTGCACTTTCGACTGAGTTGGCGTGTTGGCCCTCACTGCAGTGATCGCATGGAGTACACCTCTGTCCCTCGCCGGGTTTCTAGCGTGGATCACCTCTCTCGCCCTCACACTGGGCTAGTCAGGCACTCTGCTCTCTTCCACTGCCGGACCAATGGCATACATCTAAACTTGCCCTCGCGATGTTCGTATGTGTGATGAGGATCGTGGCCCGCATGGAGTCTGAATTGCATTCATGGAGTCATGTGGACGTAGCTACCGAGTGCGGTGTGCGTGTGCGTGTGTGTATAGGTGTGTGTATGCTGCGTGATCTCGCCCATCCCGCCCCCACGATCAAGCCTCGGTAACCTCTCGCAGACGACGAATGGTCGATCGCACCGTGGCAGCAGCAGTAGTGGAGAGTGCCCAAGCCCCACCAGCAATGACCTTTCTGCAGGCCTTGCACTCCCAGATGCCTACATTTGTGCGCTTGACCGAGTCCTTGCCGCAAAAGGTGCAGGTGTACTTGCTGTGCTGCGAGATTTCAATCTTCTTGACCGACCGGCGGAGGGAGGAGCCTGGGTGGGGAGTGGGGGTGGGAGAGCGTGAGTGATGGTGGGTGGTGAGTAGAGTGCGCGGGGACGCAAGGATGGGCGGCGGCGTGGTTTGCTTCCGCGCCTGCGTCTGACCCTCCCATTGGTGTGATTTGGGATCTTCCATTCCGTCTGACACACCCCTCCCTCCCTTCCGTCCCATCTGGCACCAGTCTTCCGAGAGAAATGGCTGATTCCCCTGCATCTCAGCGTCGCCCTGGCCCAAACCCCTCTAACTCCTGACACACCATCCAATGCTAGCACCTCTTCTTTCCACCTTCTGCACCAAACTACAATAGCTTGAATACATGGCAACTCACCGTAACGAGTGCCGTACTTTCCGGTGATTCCGAC
>RRYC01000541.1:0-50473 GCA_004016185.1 Quambalaria eucalypti | reverse complement strand
GAGGGGGGTGGGGGGGGGGGGGGGGGGTGGGGCGGACGCCCCGGGGGGCGCGGTGGGGGGGCGGGGGGGGGGGGGGGGGGGGGGGGGGGGGGGGGGGGGGGGGGTGGGGGGGGGGGGGGGGGGGGGGGGGGGGGGGGGGGGCGGGGGTGGGGGGGGGGGGGGGGGGGGGGGGGGGGGGGGATTAGGCGAGACGAAGGGCTGTGAGTGTGCAAATGTTGCGAATGTACGGATGTACGAGTGTGTGTGTGTGCCCCCACCTTGAATACTGATGGACATCGGGACGTTGATGTGTTGAGCACTTTTGCTCTTGTGCAGTCGCCGTCGTCGCCGTCCGTCGTCCGGACGACGATCGTCCTTCTGTGTCTCTCTCTGTCTGACAAGCCGACCTCGGCGTTACTGCCCCGCGCGCTGGACAGCAGCACCACTGCACTGCACACTCGCTCGCACTCACACGCTCTCCAGCGCCTCAGCGGACACGGCCCCCCCGCACCCACGACTCACCCATCACGCACACGCACACGCACACCCACACCCACATTGCACGGTCCTCGGGGGTGGGCAGTTGGGCCGAGGCAAAGGGCAGGAAAACATTTTTGGCCGACGGACGTTGGCGATTCCACTCGCGTCCGCCCATTCACTCTTATTCGCAGGGCAGGGCCACTCAATTCATTGTCAAAAAGGCGATTGGTAGGCTTACTACACTGCACTACACCGACCCACTCACTCACTCCAAGCAGCAAACATGGGCGGCAGAAAGGTACGTCGCAGCAAGCATGCTTTGCCCGAGCACTGTGATAATCCCGTATCTGACTCATCCTCATCCTCCCACTTGCATACGCATTCTCGCCCCCTCCCAGATCACAGCCAAGAGCATCAAGCGCAAAGATGCGCCCACACATCCGCGGTCTCGCCGTGCGCACCAGCTTGATCGCGTTGCGCTGAGGGATGTCAAGCTGAGCCAGCGGAGGGTCATTCGGGACAAGACTGTGGCTGCCAAGGGTGTGTAGTCTATGCGTGAGATTTGGACCTACTCTTTGCACTGCACTGCAACTGACACTTTTGCCAACCCAACCCAACGCCGCACCACACCACCCACCCCGCCCACACTCACACCCGCCAGTCGAGCGCATCCTCTCCCTCCTCCTGCTCCTCCCCGACGACTGGGAGTGCCTCCCCGACCTCCCCGCCCTGCACGCCTTCATGTCCGACTCGTGGCTCTCCCGTCGGGACGACGAGCTCTCCTCCCTCCAATCTGCGCGCCGCCCCGGTCGACCACCCAGTAAAAACGAGGTGGAGCTCCGAGAGGCCATTGAGAGTGAGCGGAGAGAGTACAGCGAGAACATGGAGGTACCTGATTTGCTTAATCCTGTTAATGTGAGGGTTATGCGCGAGTGGAACGGAGACCCACAGGCGCTGGGCTTGTTTCGCATGGTTAGGATTAGTGGGACAAATCGGTGAGTGGGCGTGGGCGTGGGCGCGGGGCCAGCGCGTAGTGGGGGGCGGGCACACAGTGGCGGCTACTGACCCTCCTAGAGATCCGCGCGTCCACCGGCCACACAGGAACCAATACGTCCGTACACAGGATGGCAGACACAAGGACCTAGAGCTAGACGATATCAAGCAGAAGCAGGCAGCAGCAGGCACAGCAACAGCAGCGGCCGCAGACGCCGAGATGCAGTCGTGAGACGCTGGCCTCGGAGATCTTGCTCAGACCATTCTCCCACCACGCTAGTACCGCACCGCACCGCACCGCACCCTCCCCTTGGTCCTCTACCATGCCCTTGTAATATATCCCCCTTTCCCTTTCCATCCTCGCAATCGGCCCTTTGTCTTCTCGCACACACTTTCGCCGCCGTCATCTGAAGCAGCTTGTTGTTCCATTAAAACAGTTGCAATACGCACCCGCATACATCCACAGGTACGAGCCTCCCCGCGCCCTCTCACCCCTTGAGCGCACCCTTGATGGTGGCCTCCATCTCCTCGATGTCCTCCGTCTGCACCCTTAGAATCTCGCACTTGAGGGCCTTTTCAATGCCATTCATGAGCTGCCACGAGGCCCTGTCGTGTACAAAGTTGATGCTGACGCCCTTTCTGCCAAAGCGGCCCGTACGGCCGATTCTGTGGAGGTACGTCTCTGGGTCGGGGGCGCCGCTCTGCGTGACGGGCATATCGTAATTGACGACGAGGGTGACCTGCATGATATCGATGCCGCGTGCAATGACATTCGTCGCAATGAGGACCTTGGACTTGCCATCGCGGAAGGCGTCGATTGTGCGGTCACGCTCGGCGGTATCCAGTTTCCCGTGGAGGGAGTCGACCTTGTGCCCTTCTGCCGTCATGCGCTTTGCAATCTGGTCGGCCGTCTCGCGCTTTGCGCAAAAGATGATGCTCTGACCAATGGTGAGGAGGTTGTACAACTCCACGAGGACAGCGTACTTGTGTTCCTCGTCTTTACAGTCCATGTAGAACTGCTTGATGAGGTCTACATTGAGCTCCTCTTGCTTGAGGCGAATTTCATTCGCCATGGGCGCAAGACGTGACGAGTACTCGCGGACGTGATCCGGGAACGTCGCCGAGAAGAGGACAAGCTGACACGTCTTTGGCATGGTATTCTTTACGCGGATGCTCTGCTCGCCGAGGCCCTGCTGGTCGAGCATGTTGTCTGCCTCGTCGAGGACAAAGACCTTGATATTCTTGGTGTCGATTGCCTTTTTCTTGATGAGGTCAAACGTCTTTCCGGGTGTTCCGACGACGATGTGCGCATCAATCTTTGTCCCCGCAGTGACGGCATCAGGGATGGCAAATGCCGTCTTGACGGACGTGTACTTGCCCATTTCCTGCACGACGTCCATGATCTGACGGGCGAGTTCGCGCGAAGGGGCAAGGGCGAGTGCCTGTGGCGCATCGATGGAAAAGTCTACGCGGCTGAGCATCGTGAGGACGAATGCGGCCGTCTTGCCCGTACCGGACTGGGACTGGCCAATCATGTTGCGAGGCGGGTTCTGCAAGAGGAGGGGCAGGGCTCGCTCTTGGATCTTGCTGGGCTTCTGGTACTTCATCGAGTAGATGCCCTTGAGAAGCTCCTGGGAGATGCCGAGCTCGTCAAAGGACTTGACCGAGTAGAGGGGCGAGTTGGGGTCGGCTTGCTGGTCGGCCAGGGTGACGGTGACGTCGTACTTGGACTCGAGGAGGTCGCCCTTGGCCACAGCGCTATCGTCCTTGGATGCAGTTGGTTCTGCCGTCGTAGTATCCGCCGCTGCTGCTGGTGTGTCTGACGTCGACGTGGCCTCGGCCTTCTTGGCATCATCGCCGCCCTTGCCCATGAGGGAATTGATGCGGGCCGTGACCGAGTCGAGGTCCTCGGTGGGCTTCTTTGTGTCGTCGGAAGACATGGCGGGGGGAGGGGAAGGTTGACTCTTCTAGGGTATATTGGAACGGAAGCGTGTGTGGTCGGCCGTCTTTGTGGTGGTGGTGGTAGTGTTGTTCGTCGCTGTCGCTGCTGATGGCCTGCCTGGTACACGATGCTGCGACAGTATTGTACCAATGTGGCTGGTTGTGTGATAGTGTTGCACCAGCACCGGGTGTTGTTCTCCCTTTTGCGCTGCTCTGCGCTGCGTCTCTCACTCACTCACTCACTCTCTCTCTCTTCCCGAAGAAAGACGATCCCCGCGAACGGACAACCGACGAGTGGCCTGCCTTCGCGCGGCTGGCGCGACTGGCGCGACGACTGGATCTGACAAGGAGCCAACTTCCTCGCGCGCGCACTTCAACTCGAGTCGACACGCCCGCACCGCACCGCGTGGCCCGCCCGCCCTGCCGACTCACGCCCCGCACGCAGCCACGAGGTACAATAGCAGGCCCCGCTCCCGCTCCCGCCCCCGCCTTGCGCCTTGCGCCTTTGGGCTTCGAGGTCTCAGATGGATGGGTGGGTGGGTGTCTTGTCTGGCCTCGACTCGACTCGACTCGATTCGACTGCCAGGGCGAGGCGAGATAAGGAACCAGAACGTCGGAGGAAGAGCGATGCGCTGCGATGCGATGCACTGGGATGGATGCATTGGGAATGGCAGAGGGCAGAGGGCGGTGGGCGGTGGACGTTGCCATTCTTGCACTCAATTCAATTGAAACTATTCCAACTCGCAATTGCGCCTTGACATTCCTCTTCTTCCCTTTCTCCCCTTACTCCCCTTACTCCCCTTTGTTTTCTACCGCGTCCCCGCCGAACCATCCTTCCATACACTCGCACTCGCACTCGCACTTGGACTCCCCGCACCCTCCCATACGCCCCGCCCCCGCACCACACACCCGCAGCCATGGGCTTCCGCACAGGCTACGTCATCACCTCGGTGGCCTTCCTCTTTGGCGTCCTCTTCATCACATCCGTCTACGATTTCCCCCTCATCTACTACTCGCCCTTTGAGCCCAAAGCCGTGGACGTAGCAGAGGCATTTTACCTCAGTGCATTCAAGGGGCCTGGCGCCATTACTGCGCTCTTGCACGGTATGATGGCACTGGGCGTATTGGGCCTCTGCGCAAAGCTCCATAGGTGGAGCGAAATGGCAAAGTACTTTGATGGGTCTAGTCTTGGTGAGTATACGCGCCATGCGCACCGCCATCTCGCACTGGCCCTGGCCCTGGCTCTGGGACTGATCATTCCTCCCACCACACACCCACAACCACACACCCACACCCACACACCCTCCTCCTCGGCCCGCCTTTTGCAGTCCTCATGGTCGGCGCCATTGCAATGTACACGGCCGTCATCATTCCGAACCTGCGTCTCCTCTCGGACCCTACCAACCTCGACCTCCTCAACCGCTCTTCCATCCGCACCGAGCGCGACGCCGCCCTCTCCGCTGCGGGGGGTACACCACCCGATGCGGGGTACACCGACCCTCTCAGCGCAGACGAGCGCATCTCCGCGCTGCGCATCATCGCTGCGACGAATACGATTATCATGGGGTTGCTTGTTGGCGTCTTGACGCTGCAGGGTGCAGAGGTATACATGGAGGACAAGGAGAAAAAGGAGGCGGATAAGCGCAGGGAGGAGGCCGCCGAGGAGCTCAGGGCACAGCTCAAGGGAAAGAACAAGGGAAACGTCGGCTTTGCTGCTGAGAAGACCGAGGGCAAGAAGGATCAGTGAGGGGTGTCAAGGCCAAAGGGACAGCTTGCCAATTCAATGTGCACATGGACGCTGGCAGGCTGTCGGGCTGCGAGGGCCCGGGGAAATCGTGACGACGAGGCGTATAATAATATCCAGTGGTGCAGTGCACAAGTAAGATTACAATGGTCATTCATCTGGTTCCCAGTGCTCGAGGCGCGCAGCACGTACGCAGGTGGGGCCGAGGATGTTGCGAGGGGCATGTACCGAACTGCCCTGATGGGTGGTTCCTAGCGCCTGTACCATCTACCTTGCCGCTATCCCTTGGTCTTTCCGCCTCCTCGTCGCGCTACCCTTCTCTGCCCGGCTCCACATCTTTATTCTGCAGGCTATTTTGCTCCTCTTCCTTCTTGCCCGCGGCCTCCTCTTTGCCCGCATCTGCGGCCGTCTCCTTCTTCTCCCGGGCCTCTGCTTCAGCCTGCAACCGCCTGACTAGACGCATTCCCCTCTCCCTTGCAGACCCTGACTCCGACTCTGCTCGTCTTTTCGCCTCTTCGATGCGGGCCATAGCCTCAACCCCCTCTGCTCGCTCAGCGGCATTCATTTCGCGCTTGACCCTCTGCATCTCCTTTCTCTGCTCCAATGTGAAGCTCCTGCCGCGCGTCCGAGGCAGCGCTAGCCGCAGTCCCACTTCGCCAGGACGCACCCTCAGCGACGACGCCGAGTCATGCACATCGCCGTCGCCGTGCGTCACGGCCTGCGCTTCTTGGCTTGACGCTGGCGTCTCAGTCTCCCCGCTGTCGAGGATGTCCCTGACGTATACATTGTGCCACAGAGCAGGGAACCGCGCGAGGAAGTAGCGGTATGCCGGGGGGATGGGGACGCCAAGGTGGCGCATACCAGACAGGATCTTTATGAGCGAGGCGAGGCACGCGGGGTTTGCCTCGACGTACTTGTGGGCAGCATTCGCCACCACGGAAAGAGGCGCATTCCTATATCCCGAGGAAAAGGTACCTTGGCCGCTGATGAATGCGAATGCGGCGCGTGCCCGTGTCTCCTCCTTTTCGGAGAGATCGCCTCGAGGACGCCATGCATCCAGTGGGGGGATGAACTTGTTGCCTGTGCTGCCCAGGAAGGCTGTGCGCGCCGACTCAATGAGTCCCGATACGCTACCGCCAGCTCCTGCGCTAGCTTCCGCACGTAATAGATCATTCGTCTCTTTGGCGGAACGTGGCCAGGGATGGCCCTCCTCGAGCCACCTCAAGGTAGAGATGACGCGCACCCAGCCACTGGCGCGCAGGAGCCCGTCGTAGAATCTGTAGTCTATCAGTGGCGGTCTGTGGAGCTTCGACCACTCTTCGACGAACTCGTCGTACGTGGCCATTGCATGGTTGCGAATATCCAAGACCAGTGCTACGGCATCTTGATCACGGTCTTCGGGCAAGGCGTAGAGACGAGGCGATGCCCCTCCGTTGCTGCGCTCCTCTGCGCTGGGCAGTCTCAGCTGGCCGTGAGCGAAATCGCCCAAAGCTTCGAACAGGCAGGACGCTTCGATCAAGGACATACCTTGAGCCTCCATGTCGTCGCGCGCAGCGGGACCCCGGGAGGGCTCTTCTGCTGCTGCTGCTGCAGCCGCCGCCGCCTCCATGTTCCGAGCATGCTTGACTGAATGCCAAATGTCGAGGGTGAGATTGTAGGAGCCGGATTTTGCCGCGACATTGAGCAGGTTCGCGCCCACCCAGGGATTGCACAACATCCTTCGTTGCCTCTCACTGAAGCGCTTTCTTGGATGATCGTGATGATCGAATGGCAATACGCTCTTGAGCACTGCGACGGCAGACACAAGTCGAAGAGGCCCGTCATCGATGTCCTGGCTAGTAGACTCGATGTCTCCGTCTGTGCTGGCCATAGGCTCAGCCGTCGTAGTTTGTAGATAACCGCCTGCAACGAGACACCTCAACACGGCGCAGACCAAATGATAGGCTTCTGCTTCGGTGGCAATTGTCAAGAGCTGCAGCATTTGCACACCAAGGATCGCTTTTCGCGGGGAAGCAGAATGAACGATTTCTGGAGGCTCGACCCCTTCGTGTTGGAAAAGTGCCTCCAATGCCGAGCGCTCCAGGTCCTGTTGCTGCAGACGCACAGCTTCGTTTAGCATGGTGGTGAGTCTGCTCTTGACTCGTTGTGCAGGCGAGATGCCTTCGTCTTGCGGTGTCCCGATGCTGTGGTTGATCGAATGGTCCAAGATTCTTTTGGTGACTTCCGTATCACCCATCCAGCGGAGCGAGAAGCGAAGCAGCGAATTCGACGTCAGTGCTGAGGGGGACAATCTCTGCTGCGACCGTCCTGAAGACAGCTGACTCCCCGGCGCTTTCCCCTTGCTTGACAATTCGGGGTCACCAAATGTCGAGTTGATCAGGATTGTCAGACCCGATCGCACCGCTTCTTCCTGCTCGCTTATGGCTCGACTGTCTTGCGACGAAAATGTCAAAGGCAGCAGCGCCATTTGTGCATGTAGGTCACCGACGCGCGTGAGTTCTGTGACGAGGAGATCGGTACCACGCTGTGCATGAAGCTTGTGCGACGCTTCGGCCGCGGAGGGATCGACTTCCGTGGAAGCCCGAATCATGGGTAAGGACCCATCTGCGAAGAGGCGTCCAATACAGGCAGAGGCAGAGAAGTAGTCTTTGAGAAGAGCTTCTAATGACGGCTGACCGCCAGGGCCGTCTGCCCTTGCGTGACCCGAGAGCACTGCGTCGATGCGTCGTCGTCGCTCCTGCAATCGATGGCCCAAGGTACTGAGGAGACGGGCGGTTGCCAGGACCGAATTGGTGGGATCAGTCCAGGCATCGCTCGCCTGTACTAGATCATCGGTATTTCGACTGCTGCTGTTGGTGTCCAAGAATCTCTTGTCCCAGTAACCCTTGACTAGCTCCGAGAGTAGACGCGCGCCCTCGGCGAGCATGCCAGTTCGCATGTATGCTTTGCAGGCAGACGAGTACATTCCGGCTGTCCAGTCGATTCGTGCTGACAGACTGGCAGCTCGTAATTTCCCTAGTGTCTCGAGCCAGACTCTCCGGTCCGTCTGGGAGGGTGAGGCTGCACCGTAGGTATATAGGCTGACAGCAAGGATGCTATCGTAGAGCAGTTTGGGGGACACGGGGGTAGATGTGCGTTGGTATTCGATGGGTTGCCGTCCATGAAAGAGCAGCCAATCCTCGAGCAAGTTTGCGCAGGCGAGAAGATCCTTGCGGGCCCTCAGTGCCTCGATGGACCGCAGGTAGCACAGGCCGGCCATCTGCGACTCCGCTGGCGGAGGTGACCTAGTCTTTTCGGATAGCCTGCCATCACGGCCTGACTTGGTGAACCAGCTTTGCTCCTCCAGCTCCCCCTCGGCGAATTCAAGATGGCGCTTGCGGAGGTAGTCGAGCCAGCCGGGGCCACCCCCACGAGCAGCCAGAGTAATGTTGTAGCTTGCGGCCTTGCGCTTCTCCGAGATTCGCTCAACCCAGTATGGTCTTTCCGCTGCTGGCAGGGATTTCAGTGGACCTGTACGAGGTGGAGACCTCTCGGAAGAACCCGTGGAGTAGCATCGAAAGTCACGGAGATGGGAGGGCGGCCAGAGTGGAACGTCGGTTTCCGCCACCCAGGGTTGGGCCCAACGGGGACGGGGACGAGGACGAGGACGACCGTAGTGATGTCTCCGTGGAGTGGGAGATTGTAGTGCGCGAATGGCTATGTGATGGCTGGAGCGGGGTCCTGGGCCAGGAAGCGCCTCTGTGACCTTCTCATCTTCTCTGCTACGGACGCCTGCGCCAGAGGTATCTAGCCTGTATGCTCGGTGTTCTGCTGAGGCGGCGCTGCAAATCACGGCCGTCTCGCATTGCGGCAGCGCGGCAACGATGGCCGTGGCGACTCGTGCTGCAGTCCGGTGGGAAGCCATGTAGTATCCGGGACTCCGCTACTCCATGGCATCGAGGGTTTCGGAGAAGATGTTGCTGCTGCTGAGGGAGAGCGCGACCGAGTGAGGGCGGGATGGGGACCTGCGCTACGCCGACTGAAGTCCGCGCAACGGGAGGGACGCTAGCAGATATGGTCGCAAAGGATTTCTTCGTGGCGTGGGATCGCTTTGCGGGATACGGAAGGGAGTCAAGGAAAGGTATCGCAAGGCCGCCACGGTCCACCGGGGAAGCGCTTCTTCCTAATCCTACCTAAAGCCATGGCCTAACTCTTGTATTCGCGGCGATTAACGCGTGTGATTAGCACCAGGCGAGGCGCCTGAATACAAACGTGGAGCAGACGCTTCAGCCAGTGAAATGTGCCACTCTCGATGTTCATAGTCACTCGTATGGTATGCAAAGGCAGAAGTCAGAAGTCTGGTCAAGAGAGCTACCCATTACACACGCCGAAGTACACTCGCATCAAGGCCGGTGATGCCCAGAGACGGGAGGCAGACTAGGTCAGAGTTGCATTTTACACAGACAGGCGGGAGGACATATACCCCACTACCTGCCGGGCGGGAATACCGTGGACAGCTTGTTCTGATGTAGGACTGTTGGAGGAGAATTCCCATAAGTCGGGGAAGAAATACGTCAGTCGCTGTTGCTCCGCTCTCTGTTTGCTATGCCGCACCTGAACAAATTGTCCCGCCACCTGGCACTCACCAGCTTCGATGCTATGCCTGAGCCCGTCAGAGTCAACTCCCCTGCTCCGCACACCTCGGCGTACTTGGGCCTTGACAGCGCCTCCTTCCTGTTGTTGCGACCCGCCTTCCTCGTCGTCCAAGTCGACGTCTTCCATCTCCTCCCACTCTAGACCGGCAGCCCCGCTAGTCGAGCCTGTCATGGCAGGGTTTTTGACGACCCACTCTACCCACGGACCTGCGACAATCTGCCGAAGCACTCCGGGCAGAGACATGCCGCCTGTAGCGGGAATGCCACCGCCTCCCCCAGAGAGGAGAGAGGACCCTCCTCCTGAGCCTATCGAGCCACCATCCGAGGCACCCGCCGAAGTGACCGAAGGCGAAGAAGGGGACGCGCCGGAAAAGGATGAGAGGGAGGACCTCGAGATGGGCAGCGCGCGAGATGGCGGCTGTACGGGGTCGGTGAGGATGACGAATGTGTAGAGTGACATCGTTTGGTAGTGAGCGAGGGTGTACGTCGGCGTGGTATATGTGTTGAAGCTGGAGCCAGCAGACGATGGCGGGGAGAGCTTGGAAAGCATGTTGCGCAAAGAGAAGACGAGGCCGTAGATGAGCTTGGCATGCTCTGTCAGCGGCAGCTTGTTACTGCCGCCGGCATTTGACGTTGAAGCAGCGGCATTGGTATTGGCGGCACTGGAAGGGCGGCCTTGTCCGATGCCCTTGGCTTGCTGATGCGTCACACACCGGCTGACGCCAGGCAGCAGGTCAGGACCAGGATTCAGCAGTGCTTGAGACGGTGACGAGGAGATGGACCAGTCATGATGGTAGATGAGGGTGCAGTGGCGGTCGTAGATCCAGATTGAGTAGGCCTGGAGGAGCAATTGCGAGGGCGCGAGCCAGTCCGTCAGCATAGCAGTCGGCCAGCACAGCCTGCACCCATACCAATGATCCGCAGGTCAGATACTGACCTTGGTATTTGCAGCCATTGTTACAGCTGAGGAGGTACGTGGCCTTCTAGTGAAGACAGTCAAGGAGCTTTGAGCAAGTCGAATGTACCGAAAGGAGTGGCCATTGTGACGTTTCCTTGGGCGTTGCCTCCACGCAAGCTGTGGTGGCCCGCGCGTCAAAGTTGGCGTCCGCCCTGCGTACAGTGTAGGCGCATACATTCTCCACGTTGCTTCTGCCCGTCGAAGCTTGTCTTCCCGACTTCACACTCTTCCTCGATTGCTTGATTCCCAGACTTCGAGTTTGATTGGCCTGTGGACGTTAGACTACGGCCTTCGCACCCCGAATCTCCCTCCTCGGTCCTCCCTCGGGCAACCATGTCGCGGCCATACCGAAACGGTGGTAGCGGCAACGACTATCCATCCAAGCGGCCATACGGCGAGTATGCTCGCAACGACGACTTTGACCGTCGCAAAGCGTCAAGAACATCTTCGCCCCCACGTACCTCGTCCACATCTGCATCCTCGCGTTACGATGACCAGGGTCGCTCAGACTCAAGGTACAGCGCTCGATCGGACAGAGATCCTTCTCGCCATGACAGGCGACGCGAAGCCGAAGTGTCGCCTTCCTCCCGCCATGGAATGCATGGCAGCCAGACGTTCTCAGACGGTGAGAAGCGGCACAGGGACTCTAGAGACCCGCAAAGGTCTCTTAGGAGAGACGAGCCCGCTTCCGCTGCAGAGCTCACTAATGACCCTAGGAAAATCTCCTCTTCTAGTCGAACCGATGCATCCAAGGCTCCTCATCCTTCCTCTTCCAGGTGAGTGGCGACTCTGAAGCATGAGATCTCGGCGCGTTTGCATACAGGCACACTGACATCATTTCGGCTTGCCTGCTATATATATATGCTTGACTTGTTCATTGCGGCCCCTCGTTCTCCAGCCTGAGCAACGACATCGGAAACGTCAAAACACAACCAGAAGACGATGACGCTGACCTTACTTTTGAGCTGGAGGATGAGGAAGAAGAGCAGAAACGCATCGAGGAGCAGCGCAGGAAGCGCAAAGAACTCATGAACAAGCTCAGCAGCGCCCATAGCAGCAGTACGTCCATCCCTGCTCCATCCGGATCTGCTCCATTGACGCCTTCAGCGCCAGGAAACTCGCAACCAAAAAGCGCAGCCCCACACCCTCTGGGATCTTGCAAGACACCGGGTGAGTTCCCGTGCCGCGCAGTACCGTCTTGGAGCGCTCAGGCAATATGTACTGATCATCCAAGACCGGCACGGACACCCCCTTCCGCGCCCATCAGCCCGCACCGAAGAGAAGCCTCGCACCGCCTCACCTGCCCCCGCTTCTCGCGAACCAGAGGCGAACTTCAACCTTGTCAAGGGTGAGGCCAAAATTCCTCGTTCAAACGGCTCGCACCTTTCCTCCCCAGATGGGCGTGTACGCCCAGAGGACATTTCTGCTGCAGACTATGACCCAAGCCTTGATCGTAGACTTGACGAGGAGAGAGCGCAGCGGAGGCTCCAACTGCCGGCAAAGACGGGCCCATCTGCGGCCAGTGTCGTTGCAAGCGGTGTAGGTGAGCCTGCCGAACGTGTGCTTGCGAGCGCTGGCGCCCAAAACGTCGAGGAAGGTGAAGAATCGCAGTATGAGGAAGTTGAAGTCGATGACGAGGAAGACGTCGACGACATGTTTGCGATTACAGACGCTGCGCCCAAGAAGAAGGTCATTCGAGTCAAGAAGGGCAAGACTGCTCCTGGCACCGAGGTGAGTTGTTCCCTCGCTCCGCGCCATCTTCACTTATATACTTGCGTACTAACATCCGTTCAACCCATTGCATTCGACTCAAGGTTTTGGCCCCTGCTGCTGGTGGGGCTTTGCCCTCGCATGCAGGTCTGACGGACAATTGGGACGACCCAGAAGGATATTACCGCATTGTGCTCGGTGAGCACATTGGCCCGAAGCGTCGTTACCACGTCTTTGCGAACCTGGGTAAAGGCATGTTCAGTGAGGTGGTGCGAGCCAAGGATCTTGGCGAGGATGCAAAGGGGCGAGGCGATCGTGAAGTCGCAATCAAGATTGTTCGGAGCCAGGAGACAATGTGAGTACTGCGAAAGAGAGGCTGCTGGGGCGCCTTGTCCAAAATTCATGCTGACGACTGGCGACGACATCGCTGACGCACTGACACAGGTACAAGGCTGGCCTCAAGGAGATCAGCATCCTAGATAAGCTCGCTAGCATCGATCCGGAAGACAAGCGCCATCTAGTCCGCTTGATATCGCACTTTGAACACCGCGGACACCTATGCATGGTATTTGAATCGCTCAGGTCAGTCCAGACGGGGCTAGCAAGGTGCGCAATCGTTGCCTGTACTGACTGAGGGCTGCACTCGCTTTCTCTCATCCACTTTTGCAGCATGAACCTTCGCGACGTAGTCAAGCGCTTTGGCAAAGACGTGGGTCTGAACCTGCGAGCGGTACGAGCCTATGCACACCAACTCTTTCTGGCCCTAGCGCTGATGCGCAAGGCTGAGATCATGCACGCAGACCTCAAGCCGGACAATATCCTGGTCAACGAGGCCAAGACGCAATTAAAAGTGTGTGACCTGGGCTCGGCGTCGGACCTTTCGGAGATGGAGATTACACCGTATCTGGTCAGTCGCTTCTACCGTGCACCGGAGATTATCCTCGGGCAGGCGTACGACTGCAGCCTGGATGTATGGTCGATTGGCTGCACGCTGTACGAGTTGTACACGGGCAAGATCCTCTTTCCAGGGCGCACCAACAACCAGATGCTGCTACTGATCCAGGAGCTCAAGGGCAAGTTCACCACGAGGCAAATCCGCAAGGGCCGCTTCTCAGGGCAACACTTTGACGAGACGAATACCTTTCTGAGCTACGAAAAGGACAAGAATACGGGAGCAGAGACGATTCGCAAAGTCGTCCTCTCGACGACGCCCACTCCCGACGCGGATTTGCGTGCAAGGCTCCTACCGCCGCACGTGGCCAAATCGCTACCAGACGATGAACTTCGCCTGACGCAGCACTTCGTTGACCTGCTCAGCCGGACGCTGGAGCTGGACCCTGCAAAGAGGATCACGCCCGCCGAGGCCTTGCGTCATCCATTCTTGGCTTGATTTGGGTGGGGTTCGGCCGGACGGCGGCCGGACGGTTGATGGGTGGGACTTGCAGTAGGGGGCGAGGTAATTGTATGAGTCGGGGTATCCGCCGAAGTGAGGGCGAGTCATGGCGTTGGACATATGTACAATGGCAGGATGGATGGGTCGCGGGTTGGTATTGTACGAGACCTATTTCGGCGCTAAGCTATTGTGCAGTAGCAGTAGAGGCAGAGAGCTATCGTAAGTAGTGGGAGAGGGACGATAATAGACTACAAGTTATGACCCGGGGCGGGGCACAGGCGAAGAGGCGTGACCCAAATGACCGCAATCTAACGCTCGGCATTCTGACATCTCTGTCGTCATCGATGTCTTGAAATTGCATTCAGACGCTCCTCCCTGGTTGCGGCCGTCTAACGTCTGCAGCCTGGTTGCGTACAGTAGAATGAATGAATGAACGACGCCAATCTCCACACACGTCTTGTCGGCTCGGGAAAGAGGCCGAGCAGAGGAGAGAGAGAGACAAAAAGAAGGGCCCAAAGGAAGGAAGAGAATCCGTCCGAGTCCGACACACGGCAAAGAGAAGTTGCGACTTGCTGTGCTGCTGTCAGACCGGCGCGGAGCAACGCATCGCAACGCATGCATCGACGCAACGCAACGGTCACGGGCCTGCGGAGATAGCGAGCGCCCTGCCTTGCCTTGCCGCACGCACGCACCTGGGGGCAGCGGCTGCGCTGCCTTCCCTTGGCGGGTTGGGTGAAGGAAGGCTCACTCGCGGACTTGCTCGTATGTCCTCGCCCAAGGACGGTTCGCTCAATCTGGAGTGCCAGTGCAAGTATTGTATTATATTGTAGTCACTTGGCAGAAGGAGGTACTTAGATGCAAAACAGAGAGAGAGGCCCATGAAGGCGTTGGCGCGCTCGTCGAAGAGGATTGCTTGCCTTGGCCTTGGCCATGGCCATGGCGAGGACTAGCCGGTACGGTTGCGCTGCTGCCGTGCGGGAGACGTCAGTCGGGTCAATTGTGTGGGACGCTTGTCTCACTTGACTTTGCCTTTGACTTCAAGTCAGACGGGACTGCACGCACGCAGTCTTGCCGCCAAGACGTGTGTCTGTCAGTCAGTCTGATGCTTGCCTGCCCTGCCTGCCCTGCCTGCCCTGCCTGCCCTGCCTGCCTGCCTGCGGGTCGGGACAAACAAAACAAGCAAACAACGGATCTCTCGTCTCGCCTCGTCTCGCCTATAAGCAAGCAGAGAAGAAGAAGAAGGTCAAGTGAGGGCAAAGAATGGTTGGTGGGCCGCGACCAGCACCAGCGCGATAACACTTGGCCACCGCCCTGGCCTCTCTCTCTCTCTGCCCCGGAGGTCGGGCAGTGGGCGAGATAGATGCGGACGTCCGGTTGCATTTCCGCAGGCACTGGAGCAGTCTAGGCGGGTGTCGGTGTCGGTCCGGGTCGCAGGTCGCAGGTCTCAGCCTCGCTTGGATTGACGCCGGTGTGGGGGAGCAGAGTTGGTACTCCGCCGCCGCCTCCGCCTCCGCCTGGGAGGGGGAGAGCCAAGCAAGCCGGATCTTGGGTTGGACATGGACGGCAACCGGTTGGCCGCGGCCGCAACGAGAGCTAAGTAAGTAGACGTAGAAGGCCCATGTACATTGACCATAGGTCAAGGAAGGATGCTTGCAGGCGCAAGCGGCCGTCTTAGGCTAACAAAGGCTCTGTGCCGATGTGTAGACGACGTCGGGGAGGAGCGGTAGTCGCGGTGTGCCGTACAACTCGTCCTTATAAGGACAGAGGGGCCATGGGATCCTAGTCATCCCCTTGCAACCCTCCTTCTCCTATCCGTCCCTAACCAACCTTTCTCCTCACGTCGCCTTTGTACGATTCTCGCCTGTGTTCGTGTTACGACTTTTGCCTTGCTCTCACTCACTCACCTCACGCACGCCTCGCACAACCACATCCCGCCCGCCGCAATGGTCTCCCTCACCTCGTTCATCAGTCTCCTGGCCACAGCCGCTGCCGCTGCGCACGCCGCCCCCGTCATGGAGCCGCAAGTCGAGCTCGCCGTAGGCCGCGACGGCCTCTCCATCATGGAGGAGCGCTGGCAGGCGCAGGCGCAGCGTACCCTCACCGAGCGCGAAGTCATCAACTGCGAGATTACGTCGCCTACGGCTGACTCTGTGTGGACACCCGGACAGGAGGTCAAGGTGACTTGGGACCCGGCGTGCGTCAGCGAGGACAAGTTCAAGGACTTTACGGGTACGATCCTCCTGGGCTACACGGACATTCTCTCGCCTGGCTCGAACCTCAATGTCGATGCGCCCCTCGCTCAGGACTTTGCGCTCAAGACTGGCGAGGAGTGTGAGTGCCACAGCACAGCACAGACTGACGCTGACGCTGATGATGCGCATAGAGTGGGCAACGTATACTCATGCCATGCTATGCTCTCGCTTCCCCCGTCCACCACCGACAGCATTCACCCTCCCGTCGAACCTCACCGACAAGGCCTCGTACTTCATTGTGCTCATGGGCGACTCGGGCAACAAGTCCCCCGAGTTCACCATCAAGGCCTGAGCACGCCTACACACCTACACGCATTCATTCAGTTCTCTGCCTCCCCCCCTCTCTCTCTCAAGTGATCACGGACACTCTTTTTACTCCCCACACGCTTCTCCTTCTTGTTTCAAGCTACCTCTCCCTCTGACGACGCATCCACTCAGCTCGGGCCCTTACGCTGGGCCCCGCTCTACACATCCGCCAAGGTGCACACAACTCCCACTTTTGACTCTTTGGCTCTTGGCCCTGCTGCGACGCCCCACGCCCCCGTACGCCCCACTTGCGAAGCGCTCTGTCCCGATTTCTGTTACGTCGGAGCTGCTCCATGGTCGGCGTAATGGCCGTCTGCGCGGGCCCGCCCCGATCCTTTGAATCACTTCGCTCGCGCCTCGACTGCAGTGCTGCGAGTCAAGGTTGGATCGTTCTTGTTCCGTGTTCCTGCTCTGTTCTCTCGTTGTCGTTGCTGTACCGATCAGCTGCTGAGAGCTGACACAATCGCCCCCGATGTACGAGGCGCAGCCGCCTCCTCAATGGACATTTTTGACTGCCGTATCGTATTGCGTCTTCTTTTCGCTATTATCGATTTGCCCTTTGTGATCGTGATCATTAGGTGGAAAAAAGAGAGAGGGGTGCTCGGGGTCTTGCTTGGTATGCCAGCCAGCCCTTTGTGAGCCGCACGCGTCGCGTCGCCCCAGTCTCGGATCCGAGGCATAAGTCGGCCTCGATTCGCAGCCTCGCTCGTGGCATTCATCCTGACCTTCCCTCGCAACTGTCCCTCGCAACTGTCCCTCGCAACATATCCTCCTGGTCCATCGTCGTCCAATCACTTGCTGGAGACATTCCGACTTGCCGCGCATATACCACCACCACCCGGGAAGTGGATTCCACCCTCTCGCGGACGCTCCTCCTCGCACGACGCGATGCCCAACGGCCCCTCGTCCGGCCCATCCAGCGGCGCGGTACCCTCTGAGCTTAGCAACGTAGCATCATCCTCACGTCTCCCGGCAGCAGCAACGACTCCACCGTCTCTCCTTGCTGGCTCACAAGGTCCACCCTTTGACCTCCTGCAGGGCCCCATCCTCCACCTCCTCACGCTCCACCCTTTCCAGGCCGTCTCCCCCTCTGCGATCCCCCTCCTCTGCGACGTAGTCCACCACTACCTCTCTCTCTTGAGCAGACTTTCCGCACAGGGCGCACACCATGCTCGTAGGACGGTACTCAATCCATGGGACGTGCATGCAAGTATCCAGCAAGTGGGGGCTGCCGACGTGCCCACTCTCCGGACGTGGCTGGCGAGCGACGAGCGGAATGAGTGGGCGAATCGGATAGACGATGGATGGGCGGATGCGCAGTCGAAGGAAGCCTTTCAGGAGAGGAAGCGGCGGTTGAGGCAGAGGATTCGGGCGGGGACGACGGTCGAGGGCGAGGCGCGTCAGCGGATGCAGTACCTCCGGCTGCCCAAGGAGGAGGCTGAGCTGCTCGAGGAGCTGAGAGTCGTAGAAGAGGGGAGGAAGATGAAAATGCTGCGCAAGAAGCGGAAGCGCAGCGAGGCGCCGTCGAGTCCGTGGTTGGACGGAGTGCAGACGCCGCCTCTGCCCAGCAAATCTCTCCGGCCGGAGGGAGGCCCGTTAGAGGCGGCGGAGGAGGGCGGCGGTACCACTTCAACAAGGGGCAGGCCGGGGAGTGTCTCCCCACCGCCGTCGTCTAGAGACTCGGACTACGAGACGGACTCAGATTTCGAGTATGACGATCTCCTCGAGACCGACGACGACGACGGCGAGGCAGGTCCGGACCTGGACGCAAGATCCATTGCAACGACGGCGCGCACCTCGCCCTCTCCCGCACAAGCACTGCTCCTACCGAGCGACGCCTATCTGTACCAGGAGCGTAAGCTGCCGGGCAAGTCCGATGGCGAGATGGACGGCCGTGTTGCCTATGTGCCGTCGTTCCTCCCTCCGTTTCCGGGACAGGAGATGGTGGGCGAGCAGACGGCAGAATGTGTCAGTAGTGGTGGCGTCGCAGCAAAGATCGAGGAAGTGGAAGAGGCAGTGTCTTTACGGGAAGAAGAACAGCAACCAGACGGCACTGTTCAGGGACAAGGCGCAGGCACAGGCGACGAAGAGGCGGGGGCAGCACCAGCACACGCCAAGGCAAACAACACCGCAGCGACGACCATTGCAGACGCTCCTCCAAAGGAGTCTCGACCTGCGTTGGGCGTACTAGATCTACAACAAGACCCCACGGCCTCGTCGACGGCTGTATCCTCTTCCTACTTTGATGCCCCATCCCCATTTACGTCGTCGTCCCTCTATGCAGAACTCCGAGAAAAGGGCGGCGCTCAAACCGACGAGGAGCGCGCCACCCTCCTCGAAGAAGCTCTCCCGCGTCTGCGTCCACAGGGTGTCGCACCGCCCGACGCGCCCTCTTCCCGCTCAGCCTTCCTCTCAGCCTACACGTCCCTCGCCTCCTCAGGCTCAGGCGAAGTCCCGGCATTCCTCCCGCAATCGACACCCCGCCGCCAAATGGCACTGACCATTGCCCAGCCCTCGCGCTACACCCCAGCCGATACCCTCTTTGGGGGGATCCCCGCTCGGCCCTCTGCACTCCCCTTCGTACCTGGACCAAGTCACCTCATTACTCTTCCCCGGGCAGGCACCGGAGCACCGCGCTTCACCCCCATCCGACCGCGCGGCCGTCCCCTCGAGTTGTGCCCCTCGGGCGTGTCCAACCCCATCCTAGAGCACCGCAGACCCGCACTAGTCCTAAGCGCCATTGCACGGAACTTCATTGCTAGCGCCCCGCCGGTGCCTCCGCCCGATGGTGATGCGTCGTCGGGAGGAGGAGGAGGTGTAGGGGAAGGTGGGTTCCCCCTCCCCGGGCCGAATGGCGAAAGTAACGGAGCCTACGCCCTCGCTACGCAATCCCTCCTCCGTAGCGATACGCTTTCCTCCTCCGGTCCCTCCGCTGGCAGTGGCGGTGGGGGTAGCAGTGGGGGAGACGGCGTGGGAGCCCCCTCCTCTTCTAGCGTTTCCAACGCAGATACAAGTGCCCTACTCTACGCGCCCGCGCAATCCCTCTTACATTGTGCGCTGCACACGCTCGACCCCGAGCCATTAAGAGACGAGGAACACGTAGAGAGGGTTTTCCGTGGGGTGGCGCTTGGCGGTGGGTCTTCTTCTTCCTCGGAGCGAGAGAGGGAGAGGGAAAGGGAAAGGGATAGGGATAACCCCCTGACGAGGCCGGAGAGCTGGTTGAAAGCCGCTGTGGACGCTATACACGTGGTTAGTACGGGCGAGGGCGCAGCTGGACAGGGAGGCAGAGACGACGACGACGAAGACGACGTGAGGCACGCATCGGGCAAGGGGCGCAAGGGTCATGGTCATGGCGCAGGCGCAGGCGGGGGAGCGAGGATCAAGACGGGGACCATTGTCTATACGTGGGATTGGATGCCGAGGGAGTACGCGTAAAGTGCACGCTCAATTTCATGCGCTTTCCACACCGTCTTGCATCGGGCATTCAGTCAGACCGCGCGTGAACGAGTGGATAGATGACAATTAAAAATAAAAGACGCTAGGACGGCGTCGCCACGTGCAAACGGACCAGACAGCGTGCGACCTGAGGCAGAACATCATCCAGGCCGGGGCGAAGCGAGGCGGGACGGTAACAGGACGTGTGAGTGGAGAGATAAGTCAAGTGACGACGTATACTGACAGACCAAATGATGGTGCGTGCGGGTCAAGTTCGGCGCTAGTGGGTGGCACTTGTCACACTACTTTGCCTCGAAGCGTGTCTTGCTCGCAGCGGGAACGGGGTCGCGCGTCTTGTAGTACTCGATGCGCTCCGTCAGGTAAAAGCTAAAGTTGGGGCTGCGTAGGAAATCGAGGTACAGACCCGCGCGGACAGTCGATGCCGTCGGGAGGGAGCGACTGCGGAGGGGCAGGGGCGTCCCGTGCGCCTTGAGCGATGCGAGGAACGCGTCGGTATTGAATGGCTTGATCTTGGCCGCGCCGTCACCCGAGAGGCCCGAGGATGGGATCAGAGACGAGACGTAGCGGTTGAGCGGAGAGAGGAACCGCTCGGTAATGTCCGCAAAGTAGCGGCGGAGCATCGCATTGGCCGCCGTGACGTTGTCTTCCTTTTCGACCATTTCGACCAGCTTCTTCAGCAACGCCCTATCCTTGCTGATCCTCCGCTTCCGCTTGCTCGAGAACCCTGGGATATGCTCGGGTCCACCACCACCCGCTGCAGCACCACCGGCTACACCGCCTCCAATGGGCGGCTTGACATTGCCGCCCTTGCCGTATTTGCCTGCCGTGCCAAACTTGACAGCGGCCTTGCCCACGCGCAGCACATGCGGCCAGTGCGCACACGCCTGCGCCATGAATGGATTGGTGCACCCAATGATTGTGCCGGCAGGGGGTTGATTGCGTGTAGCCAGCGTCTTGAAGTCGTAGTCGTGAATCGTGAAAAAGGGACGAAAGTCGCCAGCGTGGGGAATCGGTCGACAGATGTCGAGGAGGTGCCAGACGGCTTCGCTGCACGTTTTCGGGTCCGGTCCGAGGACGAGAACGGGCTCGGCGAGGAGCACGCATTCCCAAATGAGCCACATGTCCGCCAGCGCTTCCTTGAAGACGCTGATGATCGGAGTGGCGGGTATAGAGGCGAGTACGGGCTCTTCTTCGCTGGAACCAGCAGGCGCCAGGGCAACCGGACTTCGCAGACTGCCGTTGTTCTTTTTCAGCAGGGCTGCCGAAGGTCGCTTGGCGACATTGTCGTCTGGCGGCGGCAGGATGGCATCCGTCGCATTCGACGTCTGCGACTGGCGCCCCAGTGGCACCGAGACCCACAAGACGGCGCCAAAGAGGGGCAATGGCAACGTCGCGCCAGGAGCAGGGTTGGGCCATCTCGTGACAGCATTGATAAATGCCTCGATGATGGGATCGCCGTGCTCATAGTAGAGAGGGCCGAGCTTGCTGATAATCTCATCGAAGAGGGCAATGTAGGGCAAGTGGGATAGGATGACGACCGATTTTTGGAAGTAGCCGCGCTTAATGGACGCATCGCGCCTCTGCCTAAAGTAGGTGTAGCCGTAGATGTACGACGAGCTGGTACTGCTGGCAATCTTGCTGGCTGCACGTACCCCATTCTGTGCCTGGCCGGCTACATTGGTCGACGAAGGCTGCGAGGCCAGAGCCGTGGTGCTGACGCTGCTGGTCAGGCCATTGGTATGTTGCGATGTGGACCGCGGGCCGTGTGCAGAGGCCGATGTCGTGTCGGCGGCTTCTGCAGAGGATACACTGGATGTGTCGGAGCCCATGACCTCCTGCGCATTGCCGTCGTCGCCGCCGCCGCCGGCTGCTGCTCGCCTGATGCTGGTATATGACTTGCTATTGGGAAGCGCTGTGGCTGCATCGTTGGGAGATAGCGTCGAGCTCTGGTCCCGCCCAGAGGTGCGGTTGGAACTGAAGCTATTGAAGAGGGACCGGACAGTGGAGTGGCCCGGGTCAGAAGCTTCCCTCCCGCGGCGACCCTCGTTGGATCTGGGCATGGTATTCGGTTCGGGCCTGGGCGACCGCTCGGCGCTGGCAACGGATGCAGTTGCAAACTTGGGAGGCGAAGAGACGGATGAGTGCAAGGGAACTTCACGAATGCGGAAAGAGAAGCTCGTGTCGCCCTCGTCAAAGATGGAAGTGTCGGGGAAGGACGAAAAGGCGCTGCGTGGTGGTGGTGGTGGTGGCGCGGGGGAGGGGATGTCAGTCAGCAGGTGGCAGCGAAAAGAGCTCTGAGCGCTCTGAGCACCTGGCACGGGACTCACATATTGTCCCTTTCTTCCTTGCTAATGTCAAGGGGAGGCGAGAGCGACACCAAGTCGGGCCCCTTTTCCAAATCAAAGTTGACGATGCCAATGGACAGGATCCACCTCTGAAGAAGGGTGCGATCGAGGGTTGCGGCATCGACGTAGTCCGAGTGCCTCTGAGCATGGGTGATGTCTTGACTGCGGCGGTTGTCAGCAGCACTGCCAAAGCCATTGCTGTGGGAAGCGGAGCCGAGTCTGAGGCCCAGCCCGTCGGCGGCGGCGGCGGCGGGGGCGGCAGCAGCAGCAGCGGAGGAGCTGGGTCCAGCGATACTCGTGGGACTGGCAGGGGCGGCAGCGGCATGACCATTGTGCCTCTTGCTGATAGAAGACGAGGCCCCCGAGGGCTGGCGACTGTGGTATCCCTGACGCGGCGTGTTCGAAGCCGAGGGTCGGGGAGTCGCCTCGGCGGCGGCGTTGGCAGCGTTGGCAGGCAAGGGTCGCTCGGGAGTGAGGGGCGAGCCGGGTGTGAGGCCAAAGGTGCGCATGCTCGGAGATGGGTTGGAAAGGTCTCCACCCAGTCTGGTGCTGGTGCTGCTACTGGCGGACGGTGCATTGGCGCTGATTGTGGCGGCCGCAGCGGCATACTCGTCGAGTACGGGTGGCCTAGCATTCTTGCCGCCGAGGGATGCCCTGCGAGGAGTGATGATGGGCGATGGTGGCGGTGGCTCCTCCTTTTGTTTGGCCTTGCGAGACTTTTTCGACTTGGAGCGGCCATTGGTGATCAAGTCGGGCGTGGTGGGAGACGTCGGGGTAGAGGGCGCGGTTCCGTTGCGTGCAGACGTGACACTGTCGTGAGCGGTCTGTGGTGGGGTATACGAGGCGTCGGAGTGGAGCGCTACAGACGCATTGCCGGCAATATCCTCCTCTGCCGAGTAGTAGGCGGCGGACATGGCGCTGCCTATGCTGTCGCGGGATGCGGCAAAGGCTGGCTTGAATTGGCCGATCCAATTCTTCCTCGACTCGGCCGCCTGATCCGAAGTCGAAGAGGCCGAGGGAGGCGGGGAGGCGTTGCTGCTGCGCGACCAGGTACGGCTGCTGTCAAACGTCTGGGCCAGCTGCGGATGCGTGTATGCCTGCGATTGTTGGCCAAGGGCGAGGGGCTTATTGAAGGAAGAAGAAGAGGAAGAGGAAGAGGTGGAAGCCTGAGCATTGTGGGTGCGGTTGGGCTGGTACTGACTGTCGACGCTCCCCTGGGGATCAGGTGAGGATGCTAAATGCATCGTCGACAGACTGAGATCTCCTCCGCCATCGTCGCGGGTCGACAATAGGCGTGAAGTGCTCGTGTCGGCAGACGAGGCTGGTTGCGTTGCCCTGGCACCCGCAGGCGCGACGGCAGTCGTCGGGCTAGTGGGCGTATTGTACCTTGCCGTCCTTTTGCTGCTGCTGCTCGAGCCCGTCAAGGGGAAGGAGGGGGGCATCGTGAGCGGTGAGCGGTGGGCGGTGGGTGATGGTGATGGCGACACTCGACGGCGAGGGCGGCAAGATGGAAGGAGTGGTGAAGAGGGGGCGAGGGGGCGTGTACGACTACGGCGACGAAAGAAGAGAGGGAAGCAGAGGCGACGTCGGGCGAGGACGTCCTGCCTGTGTTGTCAATGTTGTCGTTGTTAGTGGTGGTGTTCGTCGTCGTCGTCGTCGTCGTCGCTCGTCACTCGTCGTACGTCGTCGAGATGTAAAAGTTGGTCTGGTACGGTCCGTCGGAGCCTGGTTTGGACCGTCGGCGGTGAGGAATGGCCGATTGGCGGAGTGAGTGGACTGGTGGGTGGCCTGTGGGGTCGACTGGCGGACTGGATGGACGGACTGGCTGTCTGGCTGTCTGGCTGACCTGACTGACCTGACTGACCTGACTGACCTGACTGACCTGACTGACCTGACTGACCTGCCTCCCACACTTGGAGTTGCGTTGCTATGGAAGCCGTTGCGTTGCGTGTGCGTTTGCGTGTGCGTTTGCGTGTGCGTTGTGTGTGTGTGTGTGTGCGGCAGCGGCAGCGGTTGCGCCTGCGTCTGTGCGTCGTGGTGCCTACGTCGTGTCGTTGCGTGTCAGTCTGTCAGTCTGTCAGTCTGTCCTGCCCGCGTCGCGCCTCGTCGCGCCTCGTGTCCATTGCCATTGCGTCGATCTGCCTCTTTTTTTTTTTCTGGTTCACTTCATTCGGTCGCGCGTGTGAGTCGCAGTGAGACCGACGACGACGACGACAGAGACGACGACTGGTCAAGTGCCTTGCGCCAGTGCCCGCGCCCCACCTCACACCGCGTGCCCCTTCTTCCGCAAAGTCAGACTGCCAGCCAGACTGCCAGTGCTTGACACGGACACCCCGCCACTGCGAGGCGGCTTCCCACGGGCCATCTTTTGCCCACGAGACGAGGGCAGACAGCCGACCAGCCGACGTCCTACTTACGGCCTACGGCCTCTTGATTGACGTGCGCGGGTCAAGTGCACTATCGTCGCCCCGTATCGAGCACGAGCACGAGCACATTACTGTATGTACCACGCACGCATCCTTTGTCTTAAGCAAGCGGACCAAAAGAAGGTCCACTGCAGCAAGTGGGGGCAACTTCTCAGAAGGAAGAAGAAGTGCGCGCGCCGGGATGCGCAATACAATACAGTGCCGCAATACGCCGTCTAAGTACATACTTGGTGTAATTCCCACTCACCACGCTCTGCTCCAAGGCAATCAGCACCACCACCACTACCCACAGCAAAGAGGCAAAGGAGTTCTTCGGTCGCGGACGGACGGGTAAAAGCTTGCTTCCGTCCGTCCGTCGTGGGACCGGCCCACACCCTGAGCGCAACATCGCTTTGCACCGGCCGCGTAGCTACCCGTTATCGCGGTCTGTAGCGGCGGTGACCATGGCCGCTTTCTTCCCTGGGAATCGAGCTTCGTTGGCGGCCCCACACCAGCCAGCTTGTCCTTTCGCAGCAGCTTGTCCAGTACACTAGGCAGAGCGTGTCATACAGTCCAATACAATATGACCGCAACTCCAATGAGGCATTTATCGTTGGACGCCTCGTCGCGCCTGGTCCCGTCCCGCTCCGCCCCGCCTTGCCCCCAAATGAGAAGCCCGCCCGCCCCTCGCTTCCACAGCCCACAGCCCGTCGTCGGGTCAACCCCCGCCGCCACCCTACCCCCTTTCTCAACTGGTAGATTCCCCGCATCATCGCCTCCCTCTCTCTCTCCCTCTCCCTCTCTCTCTCTCTCTCTCTCCCGCAGCCGCGCGGCGGAGCCCAGTCACGTCACAGTCACATAAAGTTAAGAGGCAAGTGGCAGTGCGGTGTGACGTGACAGCGTCAGAAGCTACAGGAAGCGAGGTCGGGGGGCGGGATACAGAAAAGAAAGAGAGGGCGAAAAGAGAAGGGACGACTTCACACTGCACTTGCACACTATACTTACTTCTCTGTCAAGGTCAAGGCAATACATACGAATACGTTGAAAGAGGGTACTCTCCATAAAGCGCCAATAGCGAGCCGCATCGAAGCGGAGCGCACACCGCACGGCCTCTCCCTTTGCAAAGGGGCGCGCCGGGCGGGCGGCACAGGACTCCCTGTAGTGTACTGCCCCTGCCGCGTAAGTCCGTATCGTATCGTATTCCGCCACGGACTGAATCTCATTCCATTCCATTCCATTCCAAATGAAATGAAATGGTTCTGAGATAGAGGCCGCTATCCCCCGCCTTTGTGCAGGCAGGCAGGCAGGCAGGCAGGCAGGCAGGCAGACGCCCTTGCTTCTGAGAAACGTACCGTAGTGCAGCGCCGCAGCATACATACATGGCACACGGAATTCGCTGGGGTACGCTCTTCCTACCCAGTGGGTGAGTTCACTGCTTGTAGGTAAGAAGATACGGTACGTGAGGTACGGGGTACGATATCGGTGGTACGACGAACGAAGGGATCGCTCTGCACTCCATTTCCAACTCAACCTGACCTCTCGGAGGACTGTGTGCCGCACTGCGCACAGTGCAGCCTCAGGCGAAGGCGTAAATGCGACGTGACGGGAATGGTATGGATTGAATCGAGCGAGTGTAGAGTACATTGAATGGAATGGAATGGAACGAAATGAAATGGAACGAAATGGACGAAGACGAGTCGGATCGGGAACACAAACACAAACACACACGTACACACACATACGCCCAGCGCTCAGTAAGGCACGCCACGCCACGCCACGCCACGCCACGCCACGCCACGCCACGCCACGCCATGGCCCTCCCTCCCCTCACTTTCACGCAAACCCTCCCTATGTACACGGCACAACGCGCTCCACGAGATTCAGCTCCGCCTCTTGGGAATGAACAACGTAGGTTTCGGCCGCTGTGCCTGGACGGGCGGTGCTTGTCCGTGCATCATTGCGGGCGGCACCGTCGTCCTTTGAGCGGCGGCGGCTGGGCTCGGCGGGGAGGCGGACTCGGCGGAGAGACCCAGGCCCAGGCCCAGGCCTAGGCCTACGGCGGGGCCAGCGCTGGTGCTCGTGCTAATGCTAATGCTCGGGCGTCGAGAAGGCCCAGCTGAAGCGCCCGAACTCGCACTCGCACTCCCTGCGGCACCACTACCCCCACCACCACCACCACCGCGACTGATGACTACTACGGAGTTCCGCCTGGGACTGCCCGGTGGGAGCTGTGCATGCTGCCTCGGGGGCGAACCGGGCAGTGCGACCGTCTCGACTTCCGGGGAAGAAGGCGGTGAACCAGGCAAGGGAAAGGAATCTGGCGTCCAGGGTGTGCGCGGCTCATTCACGATTTTCCAGCGCACGAGGTCCAAACTGGCCTTGGCATCTTCCACGGAGGAGTGCCCGACGGTTGCCCCGCCCTCTTGGATGCTGCGCTGGAGGTACCGCGCAGAGAGGAATTTGAGGCTTTGGCGAAAGGGGAGGCCGCGCGGATGCGGGAAGAGGAGAGAGGTGTCGACGAGGGTGGAGTGGAGGAGTCGTAGTGCGCGAATGTCGTTTTCTAGGCCGTGTCCGATGAGGATCGTGGAGCTGCCGATGAGGCGGGAGACGCGCCGCCGGACTGTGGGCAGGTCGGGCAAAGTGGGGGAGGAGAGCTGGGCCTTGGTCACGCCCGAGAAGCTGGCGAGGAGCGCGTGTGGGGGGGAGGTGGAGCGAGTCAGCCGTCTGTTCATGGTGCACCTCGTGCTACGGGCACCACGGGCGTCACCCACCGAAGGTTTGGGTCCACAATTTCCGCCCGAGGCTTGACGAGCTCATCGAAGACGATGGCGCCACTCTCGTCGAGGACGGTGACGCGCGTCAAGCTCATGCCCGCCGTCGTGTACCCCAACTCGCAGTCCATTGCGGCAATGGGGAGTGGCGTCGGTGCAGCGTCACCCTCGCCTGCGGGGGCGGCGGCGGCGGGTGCGAGGTCCTCGGCCCTGACGAATGCCTCGCGCTGATGGAGATCCTCGACTGCCTCTTCTTTGAAGACGTGTGGACCCACGCAGCACGTCTCGTCGCCCTCGACATTGACCGAGGGGCCGCCGTACCCCGCCAGGACGGAGAGGGAGGGTGCGGCCGAGGTCGAGTCGACTGCGCGGCCGCAGCAGAGCCAGACTTGAATGCGGGCGCGGGAGCCCGACATTGGGTCGAGGGTGAATTTCTAGAGGGCGGGGGCGGGCAGAGCGCGATGTTAGCCCGACTGTGCGCTCTCTCTCTGTAGACTGGCGTCACCTCGTCGTCACTGACCTTTTTGCCCCAGTGATAGTGGCATGCCCGCTCGTCCTGCCCCAGCCTCGTCCCATCTTCGCCCAGCGGCCCACCAACGACGAACAATCTCCCGCACCTGATACACTCCTTTTTCTCACCCACTGCATCCGGCTTGGATCCTCCCGGTCCCCACGCATCGTCGATGGACGCCTTGCCCTCGGGGACGACGTCGTACCCGTACTCTGCGAGCCTCTCCCTCGGACAGACAAAGTAACTCTGCAGGAGCTTCTCCGGTGTGAGCATCGTCTTGGCGCGGGTGGAAAGGGCCTCGCGCTTGAACTTGACATTGGCATTGGTTCCCACCAAGGGGCAGCGTGCGCGCAGTCCTTCCACGACGGCGGGGAGAGTCGGCGTAGCGCCACCACCCACGTCGGCGGCGGCCCTCGCAATCTCGTCTGTACTGCGCTTCCGAATGGCCGTAGCGGCCGTGACGATGCTCGAGCGATAACTATGCTTGCTCGCCTTGGAGAAGACTTCCTTTTCCTCTGCCATGGCATCTTCGAATGCGACTCTACGCCCCGCCTGTCGCAGGATGATTGCATCCTCGCTGGTACCTTCAATGAGCGGGGCGTAGGCCGACGTGTACTCGTTCCAGAGGGTTTGTAGCGCCGAGTTGCGCGAAGAGAGGGAGATGCTCGACGTCTTGGGGTGCGTGTGCGAGAGGACAATGGGTGCGCGATTGTGTGTGACTTTCTCGGTGGGCGCAGGTGCGGGCGCGGGCGTAGGCGTAGGTCCTGTAGGCGAAGCTCCCGGCGTCGACGAAAGCGACGACGAAGAGGGATCAGCAGCGTCGTCGATGAGCGTGGGAGTAGGCTTGGGACGTCGTTGCAGACTGTCGAGTGCTACGCTGGGCTTAGGCTGCCTCGCCGCAGCACTGCTCCTCCCTCCGCGAGAGGCGACCACCGTCCAAGCCTGCTCGTCTTCGTGCGCGCTCATGGCAGGTAGTTCCTCCCTCTTGGCACCACCATATGCATTCACCTTTACGCGCTTAGCAGGCGGAGGAACCGCTCCTCCTCCTCCCTCTTTACTCTCTTCCTCCTTCTTCTTTGCCTCTACGTTCTTCTTCTTACTGGAGGACGCAGCAGCAGCACTTCCCCCCACGAGAGCGCTCTCGTGAGCGCGCAGATCGTGCCCAAAGGGACACTCGGAGCGCCTCGCCTCGCACGTTTCTTGCGGCGTCGAAGAACCAGCTCGAGGACTAGCAGTGGGACAGAGAATGTGATGTAGCAGGCCAAGGGGCCGGAACATCGTTTTGCGTTGCGTTTGTGCTCGCGCTCGTGCTCGCGCTTGACTCTTGGCGCCGTATTTGAGCTCGCAGTGTAGTAGTGGAGTAAGTACGTGTCAAGAATGGGAATCTGACGTGATGCGATGTGACGTGACACGACGTGGGAAGAGAGATGGATGTATGAATCGAACGGCAAGGACGGACCGACGAGATCGAGTACAATGGACGTTGCAAACGTTGCGAGGGTGTTACTCGCCCGGTTTGCCGTTTGCCGTTTGCCGTTTGCCGTTTGCCCTTTGGTTCAGTCAGTCGCCAGCTCCAAGTCGCAAAGCACAGCACAACTTTGACCTTTGCCTTTTTGGAAGTGTCCTCTCTCTCTCTCTCTCTGACCCTCTCTGGCTGCTGCTGCTCCTTTGGCCGTTGCCGTGTGGAGAAGCAGCAAAAGCAAAAAGCAACACTTGATCGCGTGGCGGGGGGTTGCTGACTCAGCACAGAAGAGGGCCGCACACACACACACACACCAACGATTACAACAAAGATGTCTTTGAGAAACATAGACTTGACTCGCCATTCAAACGCAACCAACGCAGCTACATTACAATACAAGGAGGGTGCAACATTCGATTAGACGGCCAATACGGCATCTTTTTTTCACTTCCTTTTTCCTAGGCTGGCCACCCTTTTTCCACTTTTAGCTGAGCATCACCCTGCCATGCCCCGTATATATGCTCCCACTCTTCCAAGACCACCACATTCTTTGCCCCGTGAAAAGACTGCGTGTGGGGCATGTCTTGCCCGTCAATATCAACGACTCCACTTCGCAACGCAAAGACCGTGTATGCGGCCACCCTCAGGCGCGCAGAGGAACGACGACCGACCTGCCCCGTCCAACTTCTACGCCTCCCAATCCCTTTTTGCTGGCCAAAGTCGCGCCCGTCCCAAAGTGGCGACGCACCACTTCGTCCAGGTGATACCATGTAGAGGTAGTCGTGCGCGGTGCTGAGGCGCGCTCCTTTTGACCAATGGCAGCCGTCGCCGCCGCAGCAGGGGTCACGTCCGTGCCATCATTCTTTGCCGCATCTGCGCCATCTCCCGACGGCTCACCTCCGTCCTTGTCCCCTTCCTCTTCCTCCTCGGCGTCGGCTGCACCAGGCCGTCGCACCTCAGACAGAGGGAACACGGAGCGTGCCCGAGAGTCCAGAATTGCGACGCGAGGGGCCGACGACGACGACGACGACGCAACGGCCGTGTCGCTCAGCGCCTTGGGGGACAAACTGCTAGGACGAGGCGGTGCAGCAGCAGCGTCCAGCTGCGACAGGACTTGAACTTTGCGTCGCGCAAGGGTGAATTCAGATGTGCCCCGCTTGATGCCACGCACACCGGGCAGCGTCGACGGCGAAGCAAAGCCAGCCTGTTCCAGCTCGACTTTCTCCACTAGGAGGCTCACGCCATTGTGCATCCCGAGCCAGTTGCGGCTCCACAGCCCACCGCCATATGACTCTCGGTAGCCCACCAGCCGCGGCGCTACGCGCAACGTCACTCGCAGGTCTGGCGGCGACCACAGCGCCAAGTCGCTCAGACCACCCGTCGTCTCTGCCAGGGAGACGACGTCGACGATGCCACTCGCGTGTCCATTGCTGCTGTCTTCACCCTCGTCGACCTTGGCCGGGCCCTCGATCCAACCACTGTGGACGCACATGGCCAGCACGTCCGAGTCGTCCGTGTAGACTTCACTGCCCCACACCTTTCGACCTGCAAGGCTTGGCTGAGCCCAAAAGTCGTTGCCCAGTCCATTTGCGCGGCGCTGCTTCAAGATGCTGGCAATGGCTTCCGGTTCCAGCGGGCGGCCGCCGCCCTCGCGACAGTCGATGGGAATTCCAGCTTGGCGCGCTCGCCAGCCGAGCGTCCAGCCAGTGGCTGCGTGCGTGTCGCTCTTCTCGCGGTACAGTCCCAGAGCCTTTCCGCTGATGCGAACCTCGATGAGTGAGGCCACATTCGAAGCCAGAACGTCCAGGGGAAGTAGCGGCTGCTTGTAAGGCTCGTACAGCCAGGTACCGGCAAAGGGCGCAGGACGAGCGTTGGTGACTGAGCCAGTCTGCTGCGCTTGAAAGTCGTCGAGCCACTGCCACACGGGCTCATTGATGACTCGGTACCGCTGAGCCGGTGGTCCTGGGTACGACTGCATGGCCGGGTGCTGCTGGCTGAGCGCTCCCGGCGCATGGTGGAGCGACTGCGCTTGTGCCAGCGCGGCTTGCTCGCGCTCGCGCAGCTGCTGCTGGTGTTGTTGCTGTTGTTGCTGCTGTTGTTGTTGCGGGTGTTCGACGTATGCATCCTGGCGTACAGGAGGAGACCTTGTGCGGCGTTCGTGCTGCGGCTCGACCGGAGCTGCATGGTGCGGTGGTGGCTGGTGCGGTTGCTGACTGTGATGAGTAGGCGCCTGGTAAGCTGCTGCTGCTGCTGCCGCCGCTGCTGGTGGTGGGGGAGGCATAGGGTATTCTGCCTGGTACGGGTGGGGATACCCTGCCATGTGCTGGCCTGGAGGTACACCGGCATCGTAGGCAGCCGCGGCGGCGGCGGCTGCGGCAGCGCTACTAGCAGGTCCGCGCGGGCCAAACTCTCGGGCATGGTGGCGCTCTTGACGCTGCTTCTCTGCCTCGATCTCGGCCGTCATTTCGCGGCGTGGCTGCGGCTGCCTAGGCGGTTCGTGCGTTCCAAAGCGAGCATCCTGATGTGGTGGCGGCGGCGGCGGTGGAATGTGGCGAGGCCCCTCGTCTGCGTAGTGAGGGTGGATTGGTGGACCAAAGCCGCCTTCGGAGCGAGGATAGGGCCCATCCATCTCTTGCGGGGGCGGCGGACCACGGAGCATCTGACCCTGATGGTAGGGGCTCTCACGAGGATCTAAACCGTGGTTGGTGTGGACAGCATGGCTATTGCGAGGGCTTTGAGGTGGCCGCGAAGGCTTGCGAGAGCGCGAAGACTCTACCGATCCGCTCTTCTTGTGCTTCTGCGGGGCAGGCAGCGGCTGGTGGTGAGCGGCCGCCTTCTTGGTGACGGGTGGGCCCATTTCGGCCTCGTAGATCCTCTCTCTCCTTCGGTCTGCTTCTTGATCGTACATGCCAGGAGGCGGGCCAGCCCATCCGTCGTGACCGTATCCAGGAGGTGGAGGGTAAGGCGGGCCCCACCCGGGCTGTTCCATGGGAGGAGGGGGAGGATACGGCTCGTACCCATCTGAGCGCTTCCTCTTGTGCATCTGGGGCGGAGGGTGGTGGCCCCACTCGGGACCACCGGGACCGGGACCCGGACCGGGACCAGGACCAGGACCAGGACCGGCGCCGATACCATTGCCATTGACGATTGGGCCATCGTGGAGGTGCGGCGGCGGTGAGCCGTGGCGACTGGCGGCTGCCGACCTGGCCCGATGCTGGGGATGCTCAAAGCGCAGCGAGGGAGATGCCCGATCGACGGCACGGCGAGGTGCTGTGGCCGCTCCGGCACTCGCACTGCCCCCCAGAGTAGGAGGCAAAGGTGGAGGCAGGAAATCGCGAGAGTGAGACTTGTTGTGGCCATGCCGACCAGGCGGTGAGGTCGAGTAGGTCTGAAGGCGAGGTGGAGGCTGCTGAGGCGGCCAAGGGTGGTCTGGATGGTGTTGATGGTGCGGATGCTGGTGGTGCGGTGGCGGTGGCGGTTGCTGAGCCCATTCCGAGGGTGGCGGCGGGAGTGTGGCTCCCCTCATGTGTCCATCTGCCGGATGCCAAGCGCCTTCGGGTGCTGCCATGCGATGGGGGACAATGGGAGAGCGGTGAGGAGGCGGGGGCAGGGAATAGGCATGGTGCGGGATGTGCGAGTTGGGGGGTGAAGAATTCATGGGCGGCTCTTTTTCGGGCGAATCGATGGGAGGCCTGGACGGCTGGTAGGACTCTTGGGCGGCAGCGACGTTCTTGACGGCGATGCTGACCGTCTTCTGAGGACGAGGGAGGGGAGGTGGTCGGGGTCGAGGGGGAGAGGAATGGTGGCGAGGACGAAGTAAGATCATTGGTGCGTGTCAGAGTTGTCAGAGTGTGTCAGCGAGGGGTTGTGGATGGTTGGGTGGCAGCGTCGCTCGCGGATGTCAGGATCGCAGGGCGGTGCAGGTTGCTGAGCTGCGGCGGCGGTGGCAGGTAGCGGCGGCCAGTGGCAACGGCGTGGTGGCGACGTATGGATAGGGTGGCTACCTTGTCGAGGCGATGAAGCTGGGTCGGACGGGAGTAGACGTCTGGGCGACGGTCCGATGGCGGGCCGTGGAAAGAGATCGGGCGCAGCGACTTGAGGCGCGGGCGTGTGCGTTTTTTTTTTGACTCGGGCTGTTTGCGGCGCCGCCGTGTACGTATGTATGTCTTGTGCGCCTTTCGATTGCCCTTTGACTGGATGATGGCGGCGGCGGCAGCGCTTGAGTGCTGGGCATCGACGGGAGTACAAAGCTCACACGGGCACGCGTGCCGTTTGCTTCATCAACGTCATTGCTGAGTGCTCCCTTCTCTGGGTGGCAGAAGCGTTGTGGCGGCGCCGGGCGGTGAGGGGCGGAAATCTCGATACCGAGAGGGCGTTGGCGTGTGCCACGTGGGCTAGTGCTGTGCCCTCTTCATTTCCACTCTTGTCCGGTGGCCCACCAGCACGCCCGCCCGCCAGCCCGCTTTGTCATGTAGATGCGACGGATGTGGCGCCACTCCATACGCGAGGAGGCGACAATATTGCCCTGACGATGGGATCTTGCGGCGGCAAAGGTCGGCGCGGAGAGGCGGACGCGGGGACGGATCGACGGTAATTGGCGACGGTAAAGTATTGTATTGGAGGCTCAGACGCCTGCCAAGGTCGCCTCTTGATTGTGTATTACAGTCCGCCTTAGTCGCGGCCAGTGCCAGTGATGATGACGTTGCTACGCGCCGCTGCCGGGCTGCGATTCGATTCAATTCTCGATCGACCGCTGACTGCATTTAATGCTACTGTTTGATGCCTCGTGTTTGGATGCAATGGATGCGGAGCCAGCTATTCGAGATCTTGGCCGGATGGTGCGTCCGGCGTGTCCGAGTATCCATGGTGTTCGCTGTGGAAGCCCGACGACGGTCGCTTTGCCGTTTGCCATCGCCACGGCGCGACTGAATCATCGGACGCTTGCGCCCGCAAAGGCCACCGCCGCAGCTTCCAGAGGGCGGAATCAAGACTCTGGGTACTCACAATTTGGGGCGCTGAGAGGGTTCAGAATGGCCTGGCTGTGGCTTGGATCCTAGTTCCGTGGCTTTTTGTTCGTTTAGGCGTGCGTCGTGTGCGTTCGTTAGCGAGAAGTTCGCTTGGTCAGATGCGAAGCGTTGCGTCGTGGCAGCGTGATTAGGACGACTGGTACGAGGGCGAGAGTGCGAGGGCGAGAGAGGACGAGGGTGAGAGGATGAGGGTGAGGATGGGGTTGATGGCGGCGGGTTCCTTGTCGGGACGTGGGGCGAAGATAGAGTACAGAAGGCGCACAGGGTGGGGCGGGAGGAGATGTCGGACGACGGAACGAGTGTTGGTGGGGGGTTGGGAGCAGACGAGGCAGTCGTACGAACCGTAATGGCGTTGAATGGGTACAATACAAAGGAGGAACGTCAACGGTGCGAGGCGATGCGAGGCGATACCCACTCGACCGTCTGTCTAGACGGACGATCGACGTGGTTCCCCCCCTCTCCTCTCTGCCTAGCTAAGCTTTGCTTGCCTTGGCTACCTCCCCGCCCACTTTCCTTGCTGCCCAGTCGTGCGGACGAGCGAGGCGGGGTCGGTCGGGGCTGCGAGTTGCGGGCTGCAGAGCAGCAGCGCCGGGACAGAGAAAGAGCGGGCGGGCGGCCACGCGCCCAGAGGCAGCAAAAAGAGTTGCCCTGCCTGCACAGACGACGCACGATGGGACGGGCTGGCATCGCCTCGCTTCGCCGGGCAGCAGGGCAGCCAAGGGCAACCCCAGACAGCAGACAGACTGTCCGTCAGTCAGTCAGCCAGGGACAGGGCACCCACGCGGGGATCAAAAAGACTTTCGTCCGCCGCTTGCTGCTGCGATGTGCGGGTGCGGGTGCGGGTGCCGCCTGCCGCCCTGCCGCCCTGCCGCCCCGCGACTGTGTCTTTCTTCCTTGCTTGCTTGCTTGCTTGCCTGCTTGCTTTGGCGCAGCATGCTGCTGTACAATAAGACCGAACTCTCTTTGAACGCCCGCCCCCTTTCACCACCTGGCTCTCTCATCGATTGCCCTTCTCAGAGTCACCAAGTCGCAGCAAATCCAACCCAAATGCAATTTGCGCTCCTTTGTGATTGTGATTGCGATTGCGTCTTGCGGCTGGTTCGGCTCGACCAGACTCCTGTTCCTGCCCTGCGTCCTGGCCGCGCCGTTCTCCGACTGCCCGTCCGCTTGCCCCGCCTGCCTGCCTGCCCGCTCGCCCACCCGCCTGCCCGTCTGCCTCCTTTCGGCTGGCGTCTGCTCCTCGGCTCAGTCAACTGAGACTCGGGACTCGGGAGTCGCCCTTCTTTGCCCTTCCACGCTCGCCTGGCCTGGCCTCGCCTCGAGTTCAAGTCCAACTCCCAGTCCATCTCCAAGTCCAAGTTTGTTCGTCTGTCGCCTCGTTGGCAACCTACCCGGTGCCTTTGCGCAGGCTGTGCCCTGCTTCGCTGTCACGTCGCCAATGCTGCCTGCGGACCTTGGGGTTAGAGCGCATGAGGCGGCGGGCGTGCCTAAGTACTTGCTTGCTTGCGATCAGTAAGCTTTTCCGTACGATGCGCGCGTGCAGTCCCCCCGCGCCATGTGCGCCACGCCATTTTGCCCGGCCAGAATGGATTTTCTCCTTGTGACCGGCCTTCATTGCCGTTGGCATCGACGGGGGGCGACGACGACGACGACAAAGACGACGACGACGCACACGCGCACGCACGCGCACAAGCTCAACCCGCTGGCGATCAGACCTCGAGATGCACTGCGACGCAACCGCGACGCAACTGCACTCAAACTCAGACTTCGGACTCAGCATACACGGCACTCGGCTACTGCCCAGACGGAGAGTGGGCATCCATGCACACGCACGTAGATGCAGGAAGATGCGAGACGGACGCAGCTGCATGCCACGCCACGCAAGACCAAGCAGGGCAACGTAAGGCGCCGCCCCCAGTCCGCCCAGCCGCCCAGCCACGAGTCACGACGGAAGGAACGGTGAGGCAGAGCACGAACCCCGCCGCCAATCAATCGAGAGAAGCGAATCACAGCGGATCGCTCGCTCGCAGCAGACATGACCTGAGTACGCAACCTTACGTCTAAACGACAAAGAGTCAGCATCCAGCGAAGCGACATCCAAGGCGGGCAAAGACACGAGGAGTGAGTGACTGGTGACTGGTGCAGGTGCGAGATACAATACAATGCCAACAACAGAACAACTGTCGACGCGAATCAAGATCGGTCCGTCAGCTCGCTCGCTCGTCGCGCCCCCGGACAAGTCATGGCGATTTCGCGGCGCCCCCGACTTGTGACGCCCGCAACCCCGCTCGGCGGAGCTTCTTTCGCAGAGTGCAGCCCGCCCGCCCGCCCGCCCGCCGCTGACTCAAACAAAGCCCGTCTGAGGCGGTCAACGGTCAGCACAGAGCACAGAGCACAGAGCGGAATGTGGCTGCCTCCTTACCAGCTCTAATCGAGGCGGGCCGTCATCGTCGGCGAGGATGATGATGCTCAGTGAGCTGCTTCACTTCCTCTACATACAGCAGACGCCGGACGCCGGACACCGATAGACGGCGTAGTTGTAGCGCAAGTGAAGTGGACTGTATGGAACGGTAGTATCGTTGCGTTGCGTTGCTTTGCTTTGCGTTCTGACCTCGATCCTCGGGGCAATTCACCGCCCACTGTATTTACTTCGTCCTCACTTCACTTCACTTCACCCAATCACATACGGCATCGCCCAAGCACGCCCACACCCACGCCCACGCCCACGCCCGACAGGCACGACGGCGACTGCCCGCACGCGCACGCACGCACGCACACACGCACGCACGCACTGCACGGCAACCTGCACGCCTCGCCTCGCATGCTTCGATGGACTTCGCACTTCGCCCGTCGCGTGGCTTCCTCATCGTGTCATGGCTGAAGTGACAGTGAAAGCTGGAATTGGATGTCTCGCTGTCTTGACGTGGGCACCCCCGGCGCCAAGCAAGAAGCAAGATGGGCAATATGGGGTACCGATACTTAACGCTCAGTGCCCACTTTCAATGAGAACGTCCGACCTGCCCGACGGGACGACGCCAAGCGCCAAGACGAGGTGTGTTGGCGTGGCGCGGGGTGGCGGAGGCGTAGGCGTGGCGGCGCTGGATCGTGCGCGTACTTGGTGCGTGTGCTGCGCGCACAGACCCTCGTGGCGAGACGACAACGACCAAGGTGAGGAACTTTTGGATGCTGCGCTTCGATGTTTTGGAGGGTCAGTAACACGACTTTCACTCGAGGAGGGCTGCGGCAAGCTTCAATGTACTCATTCATTGATCATCCAGAGGCTGGCGGGTGCGCCGATGCCGACTGGGGGGTAAGGGTACACGTAGGACTAGCGGTACAACAGACACGTCAGAGAGAGCTAATGTCGGCGCCATCGAGACCGTGAGCGCGTGTGTATGCCACGGTGGACGAGGCGGGAGGCTACCGTACGGAGCCGGTGCAGCCTCGGTGTATATGCCGTGTTAGCTGTCTTGTCCGTTTCACGCAGGGGAAAGAGAAGTGAAGTGTGTCATGACGACTTGCTTCGAAGTATCAGGCTAGTTCGAGGAAACGCAAAGAGCGGGACACTGGCTGGATACGTATCGTCGTGTATGCGATGCCAGTCTGCGGATTCATGTATGAGACGCCGAAAAGGTGCGGCTTTATTGAGACCAGGGCCTGGGTGCTCGTGTATTGTTTGATGTTCCTCATGCTTCGACTGCCTGGGCGTGCGTCGGTCGCAGCCTTGCCCTACGTCGCGGCTAGGTGGCTAAGCATGCAGGGTCCCGCTCGAGCCGTCGGCGCAGACGCACCCGCGGGTGACTGGCTCGGCCTGCGCACCACTGTGACTGGAAGCCGTCGTGTTGCTCGTCATGTCGACGGTGGCGGTGCCTACCACATCGGTGATAGTCCCACTCTCGGGGCTATACTGGAAGAAGTGCGCGTCGTACAGTCCCAGTGGGATCTCGTCGGCGCGGACGCGCATCGAGCTAGAGCTCTTCCCATCGATGCCGACCTGGCCTGTCCACTCCATGCTGAGGATACTCGCTGGAGGTTCCTTCCCGGCGGGGACAAGTCCCAGTGCGAATCGGCTCGCGCAGGTGTACCCCCCATGGGAATTGATGTAGAAGACGGCGGAGAGCTCCGTGCCCGCCGTGAGGTTCAGCGCCGCGCGTGTAGACTTCTTGTTGCGAGAGGTATCGTTTCCCGAGTGGTTCGAAGGTGGGAGGTAGTGCGTGCCGTCCGAGGAGGTGAAACCCCCAAAGGTGCCCTGGCAGTGGTGCGTCTTGGGCAGCTCAGCGGGAACGCCTGGCGACACGTCGGCGCGGGCGGTCAGATCAATGTGCGCCAGCGTGAATGGAATGGTGGCAGCCGTGCAGAGCCAGGGATAGGCCAGCACAACAATGATCGTCGTCAGAGGGTGCTTGCACAATGGCAGCAATGGACGGAGCATTGTGGGTATCGTGGTGGGCGGGCAGATGCGTCTGCTGGGTGCTTGAATGCGCTCCTTGGATGGGCGATGGCGCGAGTGGGTGGTGACGTCTGAGCGGCGGAAGAGAGTGAATGGGTGGAGGGACGAGGGAGTGGGCGGTAGGGAGTGTGAGTGACTGGCTGATGGAGTGAGTGTGTGTATGCGTGTGGGAGTTTGTGAATGTGCAAGCCACAGAGTCACGACGCCTTGAATGTCGATGGAGTGAGTGACTGGCAGGGGGCCGGAAAGAAGTGCTGTAGAAATGAAGTCGTGTCAATAGACGAGAACAGGGGAGAGGGAGTGGGAGCAAGAAGGGTGGAAGACAGGGGGAAGGGAGCGAATTGCCGCGCACTCAAATACCCACTCTCTCCTTCTTATACAGACGAGCCCATCGTACCGCTTATCACACGAACGATCGACGGGCACTGAAAAAGACGTACTTCCAGACTGTGACCGAATGCCGTGCAGCGGGGGCAATGGTGCGGACGAGCAATGGATGAGGTAATACCAGGCGGACACGCACGGACGGCCGGAGCAGAACTGTGCCGCCCTGCGCTTGTCCAGCCCGAGAGTGCGCCAGGTTTAAGCTCACGGTGGACGGTGGTCGATGGACGTCCGACGAGTGACGCTTGCGTGCATCTGGACCGCCTTTCACCCGCTGCTGCCGTGCCACTCCATGCGGGCCAATCGACCGAGCGACCGACGAAGGATAAGCTCGCCGGGTGAATGGACGTCCGCATGAAGGCCAGTCGTGCGGCACGGCGATGTGGCCGAGGGAGCGGAAGCAATACTCGGGTCAGGCAGGCAGGCAGGCAGGCGCCGCGTCACTGCCGCCTCGCCTTGGCTGTGCTTAGCTCCAAATTCACGAGGGGTAACCGAGTATCGTATTGATGACTACACCGTCCGATGTACGGACGGCGACAGTGGCGGGCAAAGAACAAGGGGAAAGAAACGATAGTGGTGGGGGACAAGGGTAAAAAGAAACGGCCGTTGTCGTACGCCGCCCTACATGACGATGCAGCAGCTGTTCTGCTTCTTGGCCGTCTTGTAGAACATCTTGCTGCTTTGCTGCAGTGTATTCGACCTCTCCACGAGCGAGTCGAGGTGCTCTCCGCGTGCCAGGACGGATTCGATGGTCTTGTGCTGTGCCGGCGATGAGGGTGGGCGGGCATGGTATCAAGTCAGCAATTGGGATGGGGGATGGGAACTGCCCTACACACATTCCCGCACTCACCAAGACAATCTTGGTCTCGTCTAGTTCCTGCTGCACCTTCATGATGGCATCTGCCTGCCTCGGGTCCTGATACCTCTGAATGTAGTCGTTCATCTGCGGGAAGTTGGCAGCGGCGACGATGCCCTCTCCCTTTGGCGGCTGCTCTCCGCTGCCCGTGGTGAGCGCATTGACTCGGCTCTGGTAGGTCGCGCTGGGCACCTTGAGGAGGAATTCGTCGAGGAGCTTGTTGAGGAGCGAAAAGGCAACGCGCACGGGGTAGTCGGTGTCGGAGACCAAGACGCCCGAGATGCCGTCGGATGCGGGGCGAGAGTGGACGTGAGCGACGTAGGCATTCTCTTGGACGGATTGGCGCTGCGTAGGTGGTGTACGCTCAGCCACCGTCTTGGCCATAAAGGCCATGATGTCCTGTACATTGCCCCGCTGCAGCCAGCCAAAGTCGTCTAGCTTCCAGGCGGTGGACAGCGGCACGGCATTGGCGCCGGGAGGGGTGGCGTAGATCATCAGGGCGTAAATCTTCATGGTGGGCGCGTGGGGGTGGGGCAAGACTAGGGAGACCGCAGCTTGAAGACGTGTAGTGTGTGATTAGGGCAAAGTCGTCGCCGTCGTCGTCGCCGTCGTCGTCGCCGTCGTCGTCGCCGTCGTCGTCGCCGTCGTCGTCGTCGGGAGTGGTTGCTGAGTGTTGGTATATGTACTTGGGTACGAGCGCGACAGATAGGGGCGAGGCTGAGATCGGATGCAGATGGGAAGATTGGCTGTAGGGAGCGGGTTGTTGGCGAGCCGTTAGGAAAGTGTGCGATAGAACGGGTGGGATCCAATGCAGTCCAAACGGCAAATCGGTGAATAAGATTCGATCGGGGTGATGTGCTCAACAAATAGCCTGTACCTGACTTGACCTGACCTCGAATCGTGAATGGCCCTTGGCTGTCACTGACAGGCTGGCCCCCCGCACTCTCCACAAATGGGCCACCACAAGCACACGCCCCACACTGGCACACTGGCGCGCTGCCCCCTGAGCCTAGCCTCCGCCTCGCCTCGCCTCGCTTCGGATCCGAAGACATCAACACGCACACACAGCGCACGCGCCAGCAACGCCCCGCCGCCACGAGGGCAACACGTCGACAGTGAGGTGTGAGCGTAGGCGGGCAAGGTGAGCGGCACCGCACCCGCACCCGCACCCGTATCGTCCCACGCCTCGACCCGGCCGTCACCTTCGCATCGCGCGCACAGACGGAGACTGCGACGACGACGACGTAGCGACGACGACGACAACAACAGGAAGCATTCACTCGATCAAACGCCTAAAACACCCCTCCCACTGCACTCATTGGGATACTGCCACAGATACCTCCCTTCCATCCTCTTGCCCCTCTGCGCCCAGACGGCAGCGCCGCGCATACAGTCAACTGTCCGAGTCCCACGTCGGATAGGTCTGCGCCTTCCAAAGTCGCCTACCGCGAATCGAGGCTCCTAGCAGCCTTGCGCCCACACTCGCACCCACCACTGCCGACTCCTACGTCCCGAGCCACCGCACCCGCCGCACCCCGCCGTACCCTAGCCCAATATGCAGATGCTCACAAAGTTCGAGTCCAAGTCCAACCGGGTCAAGGGCATTGCATTCCACCCCAAGCTGCCCCTCCTCGCCGCCTCCCTGCACAATGGCTCCATTCAGCTCTGGAACTACCAGACTGGTACCATCTACGACCGCCTCGAGGAGCACGACGGACCCGTACGCGGCATCGCCTTTCACCACTCGCAGCCCCTCCTCGTCTCGGGCGGCGACGATTACAAGATCAAAGTCTGGAATCACAAGACGAGGAGGTGCAACTACACCCTCAACGGACACCTTGACTATGTCCGCACCGTATACTTCCACCACGAGCAGCCCTGGATTCTCTCTGCCTCGGATGACCAGACGATTCGCATCTGGAACTGGCAGAGCCGTACCTGCATTGCCATTCTCACAGGTCACAACCACTACATCATGTGGTGAGTGTACGAGCAGTGTGCCACGCAAGCGCAGGGTCTTCACCATTGGCCACTCACCATTGGCCACTCACCACTCGACACTAACCACCCACCTCTTTCCCCCCTCTCTTTACCAGCGCCCAATTCCATCCAAAGGAAGACCTCATCGTCTCCGCCTCGATGGACCAGACCGTCAGGGTGTGGGACATTTCCGGCCTCCGCAAGAAGAGCACCTCCGCACAGCCTCTCAGCATCGAAGAGCAGATTGCTCGCGCCAATACTGGTCAGGCAGACCTCTTTGGCAACACCGATGCCATGGTCAAATACGTCCTCGAGGGACATGACCGAGGTGTCAAGTGAGTGTTGGCGTGGCGCGTCTACTCAAGGGTACAGTACCTCTGACTGACATTCGCCTCTTCCCGCCTTCCCTCCCGCCAGCTGGGCATCCTTCCACCCGACTCTCCCCCTCATCGTATCGGCAGGAGACGACAGGCAGGTCAAGCTGTGGAGGATGTCAGATACGAGAGCTTGGGAAGTAGACACGTGCCGTGGACACTTCAACAACGTCTCCTCGGCCCTCTTCCACCCGAGACACGAGCTCATCGTCTCCGACGGAGAGGACAAGACGATTCGCGTGTGGGACATGGGCAAGCGGACAGCCGTAGCAACCTTTAGGAGAGAGCACGACCGCTTCTGGGTCCTTACCTCGCATCCCCACCTCAACCTCTTTGCCGCCGGTCACGACAATGGCCTCATCGTCTTTAAGCTCGACCGTGAGAGGCCCGCACACGCCGTCCATCAGAATCACCTCTTCTATGTCCGCGACAAGCAGGTGCGCCAGCTCGACTACAGTACTGGCCAGGACCACGCCGTCTTGAGCGTCAAGCGCCTGGGCAACCAATACATCCAGCCCAGGGCTCTCAGCTTCAACCCCGCCGAGCGCTCCGTCATTGTCACCTCTCTCAATGGCGAGCAGGGCGTCTACGACCTGGCACCCCTGCCCAAGGAGGGCGCCGCTCCATCGGAACTCGCCGAATCCGGTGCCAGCGGCAAGCGGGGCAACGCCAGCAACGCCATATTTGTCGCACGCAACCGTCTGGCCACCTTTGACAAGGTTGCTCAGACGATTGAGATTCGTGACCTCAACAATAATGTCACAAAGACGATGCCCTGCCCGGCCGTCGTCACCGACATCTTCTTTGGCGGTACAGCCACGCTGCTCCTCTCCACCCCGACGGGCGTCGCCCTCTTTGACATTCAGCAGCAAAAGGTCCTGGCCGAAGTCAGCAGTCCCGCCGTCAAGTACGTCGTCTGGTCCAGCGACAATGCCCGCGTCGCACTCCTCTCGAAGCACAGCATTACCCTCGCAGACAAGGACTTGAAGCAGACTTCCCTCATCCACGAGACGATTCGCATCAAGTCGGCTGCTTGGGACGATGCCGGCGTGCTCCTCTACTCGACGCTGAACCACATCAAGTACGCCCTTCCGCAGGGTGACTCGGGCATCATCAAGACCCTGGACCAGCCCGTCTACTTGACGCGCATCAAGGGCAAGACGGTGTCCTGCCTGGACCGCAACGCAAAGCCCCGCAACATTTCCATTGACCCCACCGAGTACCGCTTCAAGCTGGCGCTCGTACAGGGCCAGCACGAAGAGGTGATGCGAATCATCAAAAACTCCAACCTAGTCGGCCAAGCCATTATCGCCTACCTGCAAAAGAAGGGCTACCCGGAGATTGCTCTCCACTTTGTCCAGGACAAGTCGACCCGATTTGACTTGGCCATCGAATGCGGCAACCTCGAAGTCGCCCTCGAGACGGCAGGCGCCCTTGGCGCCAAGGAAGTCTGGGAGCGCTTGGGCGCCGCGGCCCTCAAGCAGGGCAACCACAAAATCGTCGAGAGGTGCTACCAGAAGACGAAGAACTTTGAGCGCCTGTCCTTCTTGTACCTCATCACCGGCGATGTGGGTAAGCTGGCCAGAATGGCCGTCGTCGCTGAAAAGAGGGGCGACCCCATGAGCCGCTTCCACAATGCCCTCTACCTCGGCGACGCAACGGCACGCGCTGGGGTCCTGTCAGACGTTGGCCTGGATGCGCTCGCATACATCACTGCCAAGAACAGCGGTGACCTGGACCAGGCTGCCCAGATTGCGGCGCGGGCAAGTGCCGAGACGGGCGTGCCCGAGAGCGAATTGACCAACAATATTGGCCCTAGCACCGGAGACGCCGCCTCGCTGAAGCCGCCGCAGGTCGTGACCAAGGGATGGCAGTTCAACTGGCCCATCACTGGCACTACCGAGTCGTACTTTGACAAGGCACTCGTTGCCGACGTCGAAGAGGGCGGGACCATCTTCAAGGACAGTGCCGTCAATGGCGAGCACGACGCAGATGCCTGGCTTGACGGCGATGACTTTGTCGATGCAGAGGGTGACGAGGAGGACTTGGGCTATGGTGCAGCTACGAGTGGGACGATTGCCGTGGATGCTGGAGACGAAGAGGCATGGGATCTGGAAGACGGCGAATTGCCACCCGACGAGGCCGAGGCGCCCGTTGTGGCTCCCATTTCGGACAATGCCACTCTGGAGGGCTCGCTGGACCCTGGCTCCTCCGAGGCGGAGCATTGGCTGCGGAACTCTCCCATTGCGGCCGACCACGCCGCTGCGGGCTCGTTTGACACGGCCATGACGCTGCTGACAAGACAGGCGGGCATCGTCGACTTTAACCCGCTGAAGCCCCTGTTCCTGACGGCGTACCAGGCGTCGCGGGCGTTCCTGCCGGGAGCAGGCGCTGCGTCGCTGCCGCCGCTGGAGGTGTACCTGCGGCGCAACGTCGACGAAGACGAGATTGCCAAGTCGCTGCCTGCGCAAGCGCGTAGTGTCAAGGACATTACGTCGACGGAGCTGCAAGAGGCCTACCGGGCGGTCAACACCAACAAGCTCGAGGAGGCCGAGGATCTGTTCCGTGGCATTCTGTGGAAGCTGGTGATGACTGTGGGCAAGGACGCCGTCGAGGGTCAAGAGGTGAGTGTGCCGGGCGCGTGGGTTGCGACCTTTTCCTCTTTTTCCCTCGTGCTGACATGACACGTTCGCTCGTTCCCCCCTCACTCATCCCCCCAGATCTTGGACCTGATTGTCCTGTGCCGCGAGTACCTGCTGGGCATTAGCATCGAGCTGGGCCGGCGTCAGCACGTCTTGTCGTCGCCGACGGATACAGCACGGCACTTGGAGCTGGCGGCACTGTTCACGCACGCACAGATGCAGCCGCCACACCAGCAATTGGCGCTGCGCACAGCCATGAATGAAGCACGCAAGGCAGGCAACATGCGCATGGCATCGGGCTTTGCACGGCGCCTGTTGGCACTGAAGCCGTCGCCCAAGGTGGAGCAGCTGGCGCAGAGCGTCGTGGCGGCGGCGGACCGCAACCCGCGGGATGCGATCCCCGTGCCTGGCTACGACGAGCACGAGCGCGACTTTGTGATTTGCGCGGGCAGTCATGTGCTCATCCCTGCTGCGGGTGCAGGTGCCGTCGAGGACCCATTGACGGGCGCGAGGTATCTGCCCGAGTTCAAGGGTACGGTTTGCAGGCTGAGCAGGGTGTCCGAGGTCGGCAAGGTCGGCAGTGGGTTGAGGACTTGGATCTGAGGGGTGGGTATGGCGTGGGCGGGTGTGGCGTGGGAGAGAGGCGGGAAGGAGGGCACGAATCGGTGTACACAAGTCTGAAGCCCACGACAAAAACAAATGTCCAGTGATTGTGCATGATGTGCGGTCGACTGAAAGTGACTGGATGATGATGATCATCATCGCCGAAATGAGAGGCCATTGGCCGTTGCGGTTCTCCATTGCCTCTCGTCTGTTCTGTTCTGTTATGCGCCGCGTGGCAGTGCATCGAAGGGGGCCGCCCCACACCGGCGTCTGTTTGGGATGTTCCGCGCATGGGACGTTGGTGTCGCGTAGTGTCATGACGGCGCTCCCGTCTCGCTTGTCGCTTGTCGCTTGTCGCGTCTGTTTTCTTCCAACGACCCAATTCCATCCCTCTGGACGTCAGATACCCCCCACTCCACTCCATTATCACCCTCCCTTGAGTCTCCCTCCCCTCCACACCCTCGACCCTCCCCACCCTCACCCCGCCCACCGCCCACCGCCCAGGATGGACGAAGTCATTCGTTTTCTCAAGAGTCACAAGTACCAAATCAAGAAGTATGCCAAGAAGGTGCGTCGTGGTAGTGTGTGGTGTGGCGTGCGTTGTTGGCTGGTCTGGTCTGACATCATGTACCCACTCCACGTTGTAGGCCTTCACTTGGTACAAGAAGCACCAAAAGGAGCAGCAACAGCAGCAACAGCAGCAACAGCAGCAAGGTGGCGCAAGCGGAGGGTACGCTGGTGCCGCTTCTGGCGGGTACGCTGGAGCAGCCGCTGGTGGTGCCGCCAACTACAACTACAACCAGGCTCCCACAGCGGGGTCTCAGTACCAGTACCAGCCGCCTCCCCCACAGGGGCAATACGGCCACCCGCAAGTCTCGCCTTCGCACGCCAACCAAAGTCCCCTGAAGCCGCACCACCCGAATTACAATGACAATGCCGTGAATTCCAAGAATGCGCATTACATGTCATTGCGGAACCAAGCGCGGCACGAGGGCGACTTGATGGCGAGCTGCTTCGATAAGAGCCATAATGCGTATTCTGCGGGCAACGGCGCAGAGGCCAAGACGCTTAGCAACGAAGGGCACGCACACAAGAGTACGATGGAGGCCCTGAATAAGGAAGCGGCGGACTGGATCTACGTTGCGAACAACGAGGATTCCGGCCCGGACGAGGTAGACCTCCATGGATTGTACACGGCCGAAGCCATTGCTCGAACGGAGCAGGAAATCGCCAATCGACAGGCTAGGGGCGATCCTAGCGTGAGGATCATTGTGGGCAAGGGGATTCACTCAAAGGACCACGTGGCACATATCAAGCCTGCTATTGAGCAGTTGATGCAAAAGTATAATTTGCAGGCGCACCTCGATGAGCGGAATGCGGGAGTACTCGTCGTGGACCTTACGGGACAGGGAGGCGGTAACTTTGGGAGGGACGTTGGTGGGTTTACGAGGGGCCTGGCGAAGCAGGCGAGTGGACAGGAGGAACAGGTGAGTGCCGCGTACCAAAGCCCAGTGGATCGTCGTGCAGAGATTCATTCCCTCCGCTTACTGACATACGTTTCGACATCTCCGTCCACAACCCCACACCCCACAGTGCACAGTCATGTAAGAATATGTGTGCCATGCCAGCGCCACTCCGAAGCGTGCTTGTGCTTGTGCTTGTGCTCCTCCCATCCCGCTTTTTGCTTTTCATACTCGCACTCGCACTCGCGCTCTTTGCCCCTTTCTCTCTCTCTTTCGTATTGTTCTGCCCCTCTTGACCCAGCTAATCAATCAGTGTCTTGTCCCCATGGAGCCGTGGCTGGTACGGTACGCTTCACTGACTGTGGCATTGCGTGAGCGTGAGCGTGACCGTATAATGCGATGACCTGCCGGCAGACAACAGCGGTCCAAGACGACACGAGACGGAATGATGATATCACACGGCTGTCACGGCTGTCACGGCTGTCACGGCGCCACTCTGTGATCATGAGTTTGAATTAAGTACAGTACTGCAACTGCGTGGCACTGCACTGCGATGCGATGCGATGCGATTTTTTGGCTACGACGACAGCGACTACGTCTACGTCCACGCCCACGTCCACGTCTACGAAAGGAGGGTGAGCCTTCCAGCGACTTCTGCCTGTGCGCGAACAATGTTGGAGAGGTACGAGACCATGAGTACATCCTGGAGACACGAGTTCCAAATCTCTCCTACGTCTTTTCCCTCTGCGGTGCTTGCGCCAATGGGGATGCGGGCAATCGTATCGAGGAGGTACCGTCCGACGACTTCGTCGCCCTGCGTCTTTCCCTCGAGGACGTCGCGCACGTAGACCAATACGCGGCGGAGCTGTGCCTGGATCTGCTGCAGGGCGAGGGTGAGTGCCGCGAGGTCGGGCACGGCCTGCCCCGCGGGGAGCTGCGGCTGAGAAGCGTCGGTGCTGGCCGTGGTTTGGGAAGCGAGGAGGGAGAGGGCGGGGCGCTCGGCGGGGGACGTGAGGAGGTGCACGGGCAACGGCAGGAAGACGGCATTCTCGGCCTTGGGCGTGAGACCCACGGGCGACGAGACGTAGGCGCGCACACCGAGGGGCTCGCCCGTCGTGGCGTCGGCAGTGCGCAGGTTGGTGTCGATGGTAAGGTGCACGGCGGGGTGAGGAGCACATTCCCGCGTGAAAAAGTCCTGGATTAGGGCAGAGTAGGCGTTGAGCTCTGGCGACGTTGCGTACCTGCGTGTGTGGGTGGGGTGAAGAGAGTGAGAGTAATCGTGGAAGTATGTGTGTGTGTGTGTTTGCAAAAGATTGATGAGTGGACTTGTGGGCATACATGCACTGGGCCTCGCCCCCCTCGCACACTCACCATCCAACGATGACCTCCTCAGGGTGAACCTTTGCATGGAGCTCAAACATCTGCTTGTGGTAGTCCATGTCGACCTGCACCTGCTCATCCGTCTCGTTGTGGGGAACAGCAAAGCAAGACCTAATCTCGACTTCGTCGTCGTTCACAACACCCAGGAGGGTACCAATGACGCGGTTGGGCTTGGCATTGGAGTTGGCTGCGCTGCTCGTCGTGGCCGGGGCCGGAGCAGTAGTGGCATCCTCGCCCTCCTTGGATGCGGGAGCGGGCGCATCGTTGCGCCGGAGAAAGTGGTCGAGGATGGAAAAGAGGGCGGCGGGGTGTACCGAGACTTTGGAGACGGCGCGGAAGCTGAGGGTGGGGGCGTACGATGACGAAGGGAAGTTGAGGTGGAGAGAGGAAGACGAGGCGGCGCTGATGTCGGGCAGCGGGGCGACGTGGGAGGAAGCGTTGACTTGGGCCATGATTGGGAGGCGTAGGCGTAGTTGCGGGTGGTGTTTTGATGGGGGATGTACAAGATCGAAAGGAATCTCCGTGAGGTTTCACTAGGTAAGGCCAACTAGCGGGCGGGAACACCTTTGGCTGTTGCAGCGTAGCAGTCGGTGCGTACAATCCAGGCCTGCGTACGGCCTGCGTGCGTACAGTACAGCCTACGTGCGTATGGGAAGAAATGCTCGCACTGAAGTCACGTGACGCCGCCACGCCAGCCCGCGTCCCACTACTTTGTTCAGCCAGGACCCCATTGGACACAATCGTTGCAACTGCAGGCGGTAGAATGGGACTGCGATAACGATACGAACAAGGCCGGGATCACGGAAATTGTTCAGACGCAATGCTGAATGATGTTGCACACACGGCGAGGTGCGGCGCAAATCTGCTCCACACAGGTCAAGCAAATGCCCCGCCGCAGCGCGAGTATTGACGGGATAGCATGGCCCCTTGCTGAACACGGACCAGCACGTACATCACAAGGTAGATGGAGTGCCTCAGCTCGACTCTACGCGCGGGAGAGGGTGCTTTTGGTGTAATTGTATTGTACAGTGAATCAGCATCAGCTGCATGTGCGAGCGTGCGAGCTAAGTCTGTCGCCCTGCGCACAATGAGGCGAGGTGTGTATGCGTGCTTGTGTGCTTGTGTGTGAGTGGCGGTGGCAGTCTTTTGACCAGACGAGCCCCATCTCATCCCGTCCAGAAACGTCTCATCATTCCATTCCATGACCTTTGCTGCCGCGTCAGGTGCCGCCTAAGCCAAGGGAGAGATGAGCCTGTCGCGTGCGAGGGAGTCAAGTGGCGCGGAAATGGCAGGTCAGTAGCTGGAATGCAGCAACGGCAGCAGCTCTCGGCCATACGCACTTGATGAGACTGGGCTGGGGCGTGCTGCGAGTGTACCCCACGTAGAGGACAAAGGGCACCCATCCGTAGTGGACGACGTTGTGCAGCACAGCGACGGAGCGGATGATGCGCTCCTTGGTGTCTTCCGAAAAGGCAAAGTAAGACGGCATTGTGGTCCGTGTGTGTGTGTGTGTGTGTGTGTTGGGGTATGTCGCGGGTGCGAAGTAGTCGGGGTTGTATGGCGTGGGTTGATGTGTGTGTGTGGAGCAGGTTGCTCAAAGGCCGTCACGGTCTTACCACCGGAAGAAGGTATGGAAAGCTGACCCGCTTCGCATCGGCGACTGCCACCCGTTCCGTATTGCGTCGGATCCGAGCCATATTCACCCCCGACTCCTCCCCCTGCCTGCCACGTGACCTCCGCCCTAAGCAACCCCCCCCCCCCCCCCCCCCCCCCCCCCCCCCCCCCCCCCCCCCCCCCCCCACCCCCCCACCCCCCCCCCCACCCCCCCCCCCCCCCCCCCCCCCCCACCCCCCCCCCCCCCCCCCCCCCACACCCCCCACCCCCTCCCCCCCTCCCCCCCCCCACCACCCCCCCCCCCCACCCCACCCCCCCCCCCCCCCCCCCCCCCCCCCCCCCCCCCCTCCCCCCCCCCCC
>RRYC01000535.1:0-13177 GCA_004016185.1 Quambalaria eucalypti | reverse complement strand
GCGCGGGGGGGCGTTGGAGGTGGGGGGGGGGGGGGGAGGGGGGGGGGGGGGGGTGGGGGGGGGCGAGGGGTAGGGGGGGGGGGGGGGGGGGGGGGGGGGGGGGGGGGGGGGGGGGGGGGGGGCGGATATAGGTTACGAGGTCCTTGTTCCCTCTGACGTGACGTACGTATGCCGTGATGACCGGCGGAAGGGTGACTGCTGTGCATTCGACTTAATTTACCCGTGCATGTACAGTATCTCCGCACCCAGCGCCGTCTCGTCTGCGTGAATGCGACTATCCATCGATGATCATCATGCGCAATGCGACTCCGACTCTGCGTGACGTTTCTTAAGAATTGTACTGCATTGCATTCCCAGGCGACCTCTCCAAGATACTACACACTTGCAGAAACTGGCGCGACACCAAGGATCTCGAGAACACAAGCTAGTTCTAAGCGGATCATTGGCGTTGATGGTGCCCTGACCGCCCCTGGGTAAATGCTTTTGTCAAGTCTGTATCTTCACTCTCGTCATCTCTACCATTGCACTCCTCGTCGTCTACTGCGTGTGACTCAACTCAACGTCGCCTACCTCTGTCCCTCGCAGCGCAACACGACCCCGGCATCGACGACACTCAGCCAACTAATGAGTGGCTTCCTCATCAGCAGTGCATACGCAACTCGTCAGTGAGTCTCGTCGTGTCTCTAGGTCCCCATAGTGTCACATGCTCACTCATTGGCTTTCCTCCCCATTCTTCTCCTCTCCCCTTGGTAGGGCAACAAGGCAATAATGCTACCGAGTTCGCTCTCTGCGCATACACCATGAAGGGGGCCAGATAATCGCCCACACACGCCCTGTTCATCGCCGCCTGCTGGCATCGCCATGCATATGCCTACCCATTTGGGCATACGTCCAGCGGCTCTGGCATCCAGTCCCGGATCATGCCTCTACGTGCCCGGCAATGCCCTCCAGGAGATCCTCGGAACTCCTCTTCGACACCCGCCTGCTCGTGCGCAGATTTGTGCAACCATGCGAGACGAGCAAGTCATAGAGATGCTTGCTCCACTGCGGCGGCTCATTCGCACTTTGTCCTGTGTCCACCTTACCGGGTCCTCGTAGCGTGGCGCAAGTCCATTTACGCCAATGATTACAACATCACCCTCCAGACTCAAGACAGTCAGGGGCGCTGCTGCGTTCCTGAGCGTCATGTACATCGGAGATTGTGAGTCAATGCCTGCCTATGATCGCATTTGTGCCTACGTCGAATTCTATGCTCACGTTGCTCATCGCTGCATCTCCCCATCCCCGTCGCCACCTCGACTCTAGAGCAGGACAATCTAAGCGCTGGTGTGCGCGGCGCCTCACGAAGCAAAGAGAGGTTGGGAAGAGGCACACTCTCAGGACGTAAGACGATACCTCAGCACGCTCGGAGGGACCTCGTGAAATAGAGCTGAGGTTTACATGCTACGTGCCAGGTGTGTATGTGTGTATTCATCTCCCCCGGATATTCGACTAGAATTCGCAGCTACAATCCTCGCCGGCTATGTAGTTAGGCACTTGCGCATCAGACTGGAACCGGGCATCTTCACCAGCAAGTGCTTGGAGCTGGCACGGCTTGGTACACCTGCGTCGGATTTCTCCCAACGAGCGCCTACTCGACCGTCAGTTGTCAGCCAGCTCCACTTGCCGACAAGAGGCACGCACCCATGGCAAGGCCGCAAGCCAGAGTAGGTATACTCCGCAAGCCAGAGGAATGAAACAAGACAGGCGGCGCGGATGTTGTGAATGCGACTTGTACTGATATATGGTTCTCTCCGACGTCAAAACAGCACCCTTATACAGCATGGACTCGCTCCTCACCCGCTCTCCTCTGCCTCAGCCCTTCTGCAGCAGGAGCTCGCTGCCCACACTCCTTTCCAGCCTAAGACGATGTCTCCTGACCCTTGACGTGGCTAGAAGACATCGCAGAAGGCTTCTTGGGTCTAATTTCTCCTTGTTCGATGATGCCCATAGCGAGTTCCGGCGCCCGGACCTTAAACTGCGGCGTGCTTCGCCAAGGCGCGAGGTCTGAGCGCACGACTCGCGGTTATCAATAATTCTGACCCTTCAAGGAATGGAGAGCGGGCTCGCAGTCTGCGAAGCGACGCCGAAGCGTGCCGCAGTAGAAGGTATCCTGCTGACTGCGTCGTAACGACTGCTTGGCGCCATCCGCTCTCCTTTCTGTCCTCCTTGCAGTGGAAATTGTAGTGTTCGGATCATGCTGTCTTCTTTCCTCGTGCTACGCTACGCTGCAGCGGCGCGGTTCCGGTACAAGGAATGGCCTGTTGGGATGAATTATTGATTGACTGAGGGGCGACGGACAGGACAGGATGGCGCAGTTCTTATACATGAATGGGGACCATTGAGAGAGGAATCACACGCCGGAGACTGAGCTAAGCTAGACGTCATAGGGGGACCGTGAGCGGGGCCCGGGCGTCGGTGACGTCGTCTCCTCAACATGGCCGAGTTCAATGGAGTGCGTGCGTGGTAGAGTGAGGTTTTCTCGAGTAGTCAGCGATCGCCCCTCGGGACAGTATCGGGGAGCGCCTGTTCGCGTCCACAGCATAGCCGCTGCCCGGGAGGGACTCACCGAGTTCAGGTCGAGGCGACCTTGATACTTGTGTTGGCAGGTAAAGGGTCAGGTTAGGCCTCGCAGGAGTCAGCGGGCCATCTTGGTCTCTGCCATTGCTTTCCTTTCCAATCCCCCCTGTGCGTTGGGTGTGCCGTAGCGAGACGAGGACTCCGCGGCCGAGTACGATGCTGTCTTGCCTTGTGATGGCTGATGCGCGGCAAAAGACTCGCTAAGAGAACAGGACCTAGCCGATGATCGTCGTCCAAGAATCCGTGTGACGTGGCCTCACGAAGCGGGGCGAGCAGCAGGAGGTCTGTTGAAGGATGATGAGCGGCAGAGTAGGAGAATCTTGAGCAAGAAGAGAAGCGTCGGGACATCTCCGAGGCTGGCCGGCCACGCCAGCTACAAGACGCAGAGGTAGGCCTTGCCATGGAGGCTTCTCTAGTCTTCCATGGGATCTTGAGGAGGTGCGGGAGAGGTCAAGGGGGCGGTGTGGACGTCGGGGAGCTACAGAACTAACATGAATAGAAAGCCAAGGAATGGGCCGACGTAGCCTTGACACGAGCTTCGCCACATTCCTGCGTCCTCGGTTTAGCAACATGTTTGCTCGACGTTTGCATATTGCACGACCGCCATCCATCGCATAGGTACTCATCACCCACGCCAAAGATGCCCGAGTTGCCGCAGGACCGACGTTCTGGGATGCAGCAGAGGTTTAGCGGACGCTTTGCGCCCAGCCCCCCAAGATTCCTGCCGAGCGCCAGCAGACGCGGGTCTGCCTAACCTGGACAGAGGACGCATCGAGGATGCGCCGCGAACCTTGAACGTGCGAAAGGAGAGGGCTGTTCCTCGTGGAGTGCCTATTGCCCTTGATTTGACGAATGTCACTCCAGTATGTACACTTATATTGCAGAGGCATTCGCAGTCGCAGTCGCAATCATCTCGCACTTCACCCTTGAGGGGCCCCACGCCGCCCATCCTCGTTGCCGGCATCGTGCACCGACTGCGCCCGCTTTCACGACCGGCGCCCCAAGGGCAAGCTTGTAGCAGGCGTACCAAACCCTATCGGAGCACGGCACGGTACGCAAGGCATTACGTCTCATGCACATCAAATCTGTCCCGAAGCTCGGCTGATGGCAACCGCCCTCGTCCAAGCAGCTGCGGCGGGCGCCCTGCCCCGAGCTCAACTCGTTCAGTCTCTGCCGATCGACGCAAGCTCTACGCCCTTCTACTTACCCAGTACGCCAAAGTACCAGCCGCCTAGGTACTCCATCAGCAACTCGAAGCAAAGGAGGATGACGCTCCCGCGGGTCTGTCGATGAGCCTGACGTGGTGTGCCATCGCTGTGGCGAGATTGGACACGAGTAGCCACGCTTCACTGCTCCGGCCCCAGCTGGCGAGTCCTCGGTCGGCTTAACCAGACTTGAGCGAGGAGCTACGCAGCTCGGCACTTGCGGTCGCTGGCACAGTCAATAAACGCTTCTGCGAGGGAGCTGCATTTATACCGAGGCCAAGGGCAGGCTCTCCTGGGCCACGACGCTCATCCAACGAGGCCAAGCAAGCGCTGTTGAAGGCGCGAGCGGCAAGACGACGGTATCGCTTCAGGTCCGCGGCGATGCATTCGACATAGGTACCTACAGCGCTTGGTGCCTACTGCAGACTAGCAAGGGGCTCATGGTACAGAACTTGCCGAGGGTCCTGTTTCGACTACTTCAAACAGAAAGGAAAAATGTCGCGGGAAAGGGCGGTGGCCCTGGACGTCATGTATAGCCGGCCGGGCCTACCTTGTGCGTCTTGATCGCTCACCGTACGGCCAATGTCAATCATTGGTTTCGCCAATTTTTGGTTTTCACACCCTTCTTGAGCTGCGTTCCTGCACCGTGTACGGTGCTCAACCTACGTATGCAAAGGCATTACAAGGAAGTCGGAGGGAATATCCGCCAGGGAGTGTGATTGAGAAGAGCACCGGGCTAGCCGACTTGACCCTTGGCTCCCAAAGTTTGCTGGACCCCGCCCACGGAGTATTTGGCACCCATCGAGTCGTGCGCTTCAAATGAAGGAAGCGTCTTCAACGAGACAGAAAACTGTGCTCCCTTGAGAAGCGAGTGCGACCTCACGAAAGTCTAGTCTGCCCGGTCGCAAGCGCTGTTGGGGTCGGAACTCTCGCAGCTACAAATCTTCAGACCTATGTATTCTGTTTGGTGTTTTGTGAGTACACTGTTTTGCGCCCGAATTCGTTCCTTTGAATCAAAATATGGCATTGCCATTCAAATTTTGTCAAAGGCGAGCAATCTTCATCCTGGAAGCACAGCAATTTTGGCATTCCCAGCTACAACACGCCCAGGGTGGTCTGCTTTAGGCATTTCGGCAGGCCCAATTTGCAAGTTGCATATGCCGGAGAATTGCTTGTACTGTATGTATGTACATACATAGTGCCGAAATGGATACTTGCTTGCCAAACAACCCGCAAATGGACGAAGTCGAGTGCAAAAGCGTGTATGTACATACACTTTTTTGCGTTCAACTTCGTACACTGTTTTGCAGTCGAATCCGTCATGATCTTCAATTTTTCGCCCGGCTGACGGTGCATTTCGTCATTCGGACCGGAACTTCGTCCAAAAGCAACTGCAATTTCGTCATGACGAAATTCAGACTGCACTGCGGGCGCCACAAACAGGCTGTGAAGAAGGCATTTGAGACAGGCTTGAAATTTCGTCATGACGAAATTGCGATGCGCTTATGACGAAATCTGCATTTCTATGACGAAAAGCCATATCAGATGACGAAAGCTATGCAAAAAGGACGAAATCGAGCGCAAAAGAGTGTAATGCTTTTTGGAACTTTGAAATTGGAGAGGTGATTTTTGTGATGAGTGCAGAGCAATTTCGCAATCTGGGCTAGATCACGAATTGGATGTCAGTCCTCTGGGGCTTGCAAACTCGGTCTCCTTGAGGCTCAAAGCGTCAATGCAGGACAACTCAATTTTGCAATTGGGAAATTGCTTGGCAGCCTTTGCGAACTTGGAGGGCGGCAATCACGAATTTGATTGCAAAAAGTGCGAAATGGAGCGCAAAAGGCTGTGCAAAACGCGCAAGTTTTTGAGGGGACGAGCTGCCACATTGGCGCAAAATTAGGGCCCTGGGGGTGCCACAAGACTCAAGTTGCTACCTAGCAACCCAGGGCTTTATGAGGGAGAAGCATTTCTCACAAAGGTTGAATTGTGGCGTGTAGGGCAGTTGAAAGATGACCTCATGACCGGCATCTTGCAGTGCCTGAAGAACATTGTGGTACACTCTTTTGCACCCGACTTCGTCCTTTCTGCACGACCTTCGGCATGGTGAATGGGATTTCGGCAGGAACCAACAGTTTTCGTCTCCGTGGCAGAGCGATTTTGGCATGCCGAACTCTGACACGCCCAAGGTTGTCCGCTCCTCGCATTTCGGCATGCCGAAACTTGCATATGGCATGCACTCGCCGACAATCGCGTCAGAACGCCGAAATTGGGCCTCGCAGGCCGAAAAACGTGCAAATATGCCGAAGTCGAGCGCAAAAGAGTGTAAAATTGTGCATTGTATGTACATGGTACGCTGTGTTGCAGTCGACTTTGTCATTTTTGCCTGAACTTCGTCATTGCTGTAGGGATTTCGGCATGGCTTCTTCAATTTCTCGTACTTTTTGCAATCAAAGTCGTAATCGCCGCCGCTTAATTCGCCAATAGTGCAGCACAATTTCGTAATTACGAAATATCAACTGTCGCGGCCCTGCCCAGAACAAGCAGATTTGATGCCTTCAAGGCCCATGAATTATTTCGTCATGCAGTCTCAATTACACTGTTTTGCACTCGACTTCGGCAACTTTGCAACTTTTTCGGCGTGTGTAGTGCCGAATTCGGCGATTGTAAGCGATTTTCGGCAAGTGCCCCCATCAACTTCCGCATGCCAAATTGCGACGGCGCCCAGAGTGGCCGGCTTTAGGCACTTCGGCATGCCAAAATCGCGAGTTGTACATGCCGAAAAATTGCGTCCAAGCGCCGAATTGGATACCTGCTTGCCGAAAAAGCCGCATAGATGACGAAGTCGGGCGCAAAAGAGTGTACGAAATTGGGTTGGGCTCTCCACGAAAATTGGCCCTCCAATCTCGAATTTCTGCGAATCATTACGAATATGAACGCAAAAGAGTATATTCCGCTCCCAACGGACGAATCCGAGTGCAAAACAGTGTAAGCAGCGAAGAACTTTTGCTTTTGTTTGGCCTTCCATACTCCTCCGCGCTCGAATTCGCGCTTGAAAGAGGAGTTTTGCGCTTTGTCAAAGCAAATTTGCGTTTCTGAATCAGTTTTGCTCAAGGCATCCGGCAATTGCGCGCAGGCGAAATTCCCGGTAGCCCAAATCAAGCACAAAATTGCTCAATCAGTGCTTGAGTTTCTTGCCTTGCCAGGAAGATTTTGCGATAACCGAAACTGCTCCTCTTGAAGGGCGAAATCCACTCGTGGAGGACGAAATCCTTTCGTGAAGGGCGGAATCGCTCTGCGCAAAAGCAAAGCCGATTCAAAAGGTGCGAGCTCGAGCGCAAAGGGGTGTACATAACCACTGCTCTTTCGCTCTTTTTTGCGCGGCGATATGTATGTACCTTCTGACAGTGTCGAGATCAAAGCCGCTTTCATCCATGAAAATTGCGGTGCTCCAATTGATTTTTGGGCCCCAATGTTGGGCCCATTCCGCTCGATTTGCCTGTTTCTGGGCCTTTTTGCGCACTCACCTGAACACGAGTGCGCTTCAAGGTACATCAACTCGGCTTTCTTGTTCAAGATGCGGTGGATTGTGCTGACATGGACGTTTTCCAGGTCCAGAAATTGTTGCAAGAGATCCTGCCTTGCATCCTCCAATACGGCATCAGGATACCGCTCAAAATATGCCATTATGTGGCGCACATGAATCCGTACATACATACATACCTTGAATTCTTGCGTCACTTTGTGTGGGCCCACTCCTTCTTCTTGCCGCGATTCTGCCTTCATTCTCCATATTGTTGAGAATGGAGTAGATTGTGGATCTGGGGAGCTCTTCTTGGCGTGAAAGCGTTGCCATTCTGATGCCTTGATCAAAGACCTCCTTGCTCAAATGTCTGCGCTCATCGGAAATTTTGCGATTTTGTTTTGAGACTCCTGGCGCATCTTGGGTGGGAGAACGACTCAAGAATTGACTGTCTGCCTGCAATTTTCGTCTTCAGAGGCGCTGAAGCACTGTGGGGAACGCTACATGATGTCAAAAAAAAGGAGAGGCAGGGATGGAAAAAGTCAGCTGTGTTGAGAAAAAGGGGAAGATTTTGCTTCAAACAAGGCTCGCTTCTATAGGCAGATTGGCGCTTTCAGCAGCGGCAAAAATTTGGGACGGTATTTCGCGTGAACATTCTGACTTACGCCATAAGGGCAAGCCAACATTGCACCTTGCGCTCGTAAATTTCGTGTCTAAGGCGCAAAAGAACTGAGAAGGTCTTCTCACTGTGTCTGACTTTGTAGAGGTTCTGAGATTTCGCTGTCTGGCAATTGACTGGATACAGGGCGAAATGGCCCGCTTCCGCCACTACTTTCTGCGCTATTGAGCGGGTCATTGAATTCTTGGGAGTGAGGGGGTGGCGCTCTTTCTGTGCGTCCAATGGGGAGCCCTGCTTGAGCAATTCTGATCCAATTGGATATTTCTTGAACAAATCCGGGGAACCTCGCTCGATCAACTGCAGTGGCTTGATGCAGTACCAGCTGTTTTATGTAAAAGGGCCTTGATTGCGAATTTGCTGCCTTGAGATCCAGGGTTTCATCACTGCAAAGCAATTCTCACAGAGGTTACATGATTGCGGCATACGTATATGCCGGTTGAAACACCAGCTCATGGTCAGCTTCTCTGATTGGTCCGCCTACACTCTTTTGCACTCCTTTTCGTCATGAGTTTGACTTCTTCGCCTTTCTTGCATTCTATTCTGACATTCTAGTCCGAGTTTCGTCCAAGGTGAAGAGCAACTTTGTCACGGCAGAAACTGAAAGTTTTGCTTAAGGCAAGTGCCTGGATACACTCCTTTGCGTTCAAATTCGTAATGCTTTTTGGGAATTCGAAATTGAGGAGGTGATTTTCGCAATGAGCCCAATGCAATTCCGCAATCTGAGCTAGTTTGCAAAATGAATATGAGTCTTCTGGGGCTTGCAAGCTCGGTATTCTCGTTGTTAAAGCGTCAATGCAGACCGAGTCAATTTTGCAATGACAAAATTGCTTTGCAGCTTATGCGAAATTGAGGGCGGCAGTTATGTCTAAACTTGATCGCAAAAACTGCGAAATCGAGCGCAAAAGGATGTAAGAGCAGCAATCTATTGCTTTCTGCAGTCTCTCAACAGCAAGGCATTTTCGCAAATGGCTTCCGATCTGGTCACTATGTACACTCCTTTGCACCCAATTTCGCTCTTTGGAGACAAGGCTCGCTCTCAGACCATGTTTATTTTGCTCTTGCAGCCGCAAAATTCGCCCGTTTCGCACCCAATTCCGCCCTTTTTGCACCCAATTTCGCATTTCCAGGTTTCAATTCACTCTTCGGAGGATTTGTTCACTCTCTGGTTCGAATTTTGCCCTCGCTCTCCCTGCCAAAGCAATTTCGCGCACTGGCTTCGAGGGGTGTGTGCGCATGAGTGGGACGCTTGGGCGGCGTATCCAACACTCCTTTGCATCCAATTTGCGCTCCAAGTTCGACTTTCGCGGGTTGCAACGTCGATTTCGCGCTTTTGAGCGGTGTTTCGCTGTTCAGCTGTTTCAATTTCGCAAACGCAAAATCGCCTGCGTAATGATGTCTGGACTGTGAGAGTATTCTCAACGTCCTGGTGCTTTTTGCAAGAAGCGCCCCAATTTCACGAGAGTCAAATTGAACCGGCGCACTCGCGAAACTTGAATTGGATCTGCGAGATTGGGCTGCCTAAACGCGAAAACGGTCAAAAAATTGCGAAATTGAATGCAAAGGAGTGAAACATCCAAGAGGGAGTGCAGACTCAGATCACGCTTTTTTGGCATGCTGTTGAAGCTGTTTCCTCATAGTCAGAAACTGTTTTTGGCGCTTTTCAGTTCAAGTTTGCACTCTGAGTACATTTTTTATGCTTCTTTTACGCTTCTGCTTGTTTTTGAAACCTCTTCTTTGTCATCAGTGTCGCTGTCAAGAGGAGGGAGCGTGTTGAGTGGGTCTTCTGACTGAGTTTGTGATGCCTCATCTGGCCCATGAGAGACTTGGCTGTAGGTGGGGCGCATAGGACCTTCGCTGCTAGTGCTTGCTTCTTGTGCAATTTCTTCGTCCGCCCCAGAAAACTCCTCCAATTCTTGTGTGTGTGGTCTTGAAGCGCGCTCTGTGCGTCCAATGGGCTTGCTGTACATACTGAGCAACAACAATCCACCTGCAAATTTGGCGGATGAAGCCCTCCAATTTTGCAGTTTCTATGTATGTATGTACATACACTCTTTTGCGGTCGAGTTCGTCCTTTTTGCATAGCTTTCGTCATCTCATGTGGCCTTTCGTCATAGAACTGCAGGTTTCGTCATAAGCGCACTGCAATTTCGGCATGACAAAATTACAAGTCTGTCCTAAGTGCTCTCTTCACAGCCTCCTTGGCACCTACAGTGCAGTCCGCATTTTGTCATGATGAACTTGCGATTGCAGTTGGACGGAATTTCGCGCACAACGACGAGATAGAACACGAAAATGGCGAAAGGGTTCAAAACGATGACGGATTCGACTGCGAAAGAGTGTACTGTGGAGCATTGACGAGCATTGACGAGCATTGACGCAAAATAGCATTGACGCAACAATCCAAAATAGCATTGACGCAACAATCCAAAATAGCATTGACGCAAAATACACTCTTTTGCGTCCAAATTCGGAGATTTTGCATGAGGTTCGGAATTGACCGAAACATTTCGGAATGCTGGCATTGCAAATTCGAAGTTTCCAAAAAGTTGTGCTTGTTGTGGAGAAGCACACAGGTCAGAAGAAGTGTGTTGTGCCTGTTTGCGCAGTCCACAAGTTCGGAATTTCGAATTCGCAACGCCAGCATTCCGAAATTCTGATTGCAATTCCGAAATTCGCAACACAATTCCAAACTCGGATGCAAAAGAGTCAAAGAGCCTACAGTGCGGATTGACTGTCTGGCAACCCAGGGCTTGATGAGGGCAAAGCAATTCTCGCAAAGATTGGATTGCGGTGTATAAGCCGGTTGGTGAATGGGATCATGGCCAGCATCTCAAATTGCTTGGACAACTTGGGCGTTGTGATGAAAACTTGCGTTGCCCATGTTAATTTGTGCATGTTGCCCCTCAATAACGGGTAGCAGCTCGGTTTGCACAAATCTGAGGAACCATTCGGCATTGCAGTGGCCCAACTCGCAGACCTTTGCAAAAACGGCGCGCTCCTGTGAGACTGCAATCAGGAGAGGAACATTGCGCGATTTTGCAGATCCCTGTGCAATAACGCGCTCGCCTTGTGGAGCATGCCCAACTTTGCGCACGGAGTCAAGGTTGAAACCGCTTTCATCAAGGAAAATTGCCTTGTTCCAGTCAATTCTTGCACATTCTCAATGCGCCAGTCGTGGCGTTTGCGAATATTGGTCAAGGGCGAATATTGGTCAAGGAATTTGCGGTAACGTTCTCATAATGAGTGCGCTTGAGAGTATAATCGGTATGCTCCTCCAATTTGCGGTGGATTGTGCTAGGGTGGACATCCTGCAGCGCAGGATACGCTTGCAAGAGGCTGATGCGAGCTTCTGCCAGGGTTGCAGTAGGTTTTTGCTCGAAATGTTTGATGATGAACTTGACGTGGTCAGGCAAGACCTTCATCAGGACTACGAGTCCGCCGACCCCGGCGATGACCTTGCGCTTGGACTCTTCCTCCAGCCCCAAAGCGAGGAAACGCCATAATCATGAGCCTTTGATCCTCCCTCCCCGCAACGTCGAGCTTTCAGCACCCGCTGCAACGGCGGCATCCCTGAATAAAAGCTGCTGATTGGAGGTGAAGAACAGGAGCTACTTCCGAATGACGGTCGGCTTGCAGTGCCGACACGCCGAAGTATGCTCGCGGGAGGTGGCTGTGGCGGTGACCAGTCTGGCTCACGCTAGCGGGGACTGGCGGTCCATATACGAGTCGTCGTCTGGTGTGAGAGCAGGTGGCGCGCGCGCCTCGGTGGAATCGGTCCTGGGATAGAAGGATTCCTCGAAAGGGATCCGAGTTGGCTCTCTGCGAAGGCAGGGTGGTGGCGGAGTGGCCGATTGAGTTGCGGCTCGCTCGATTTGCCGAGGACAGGGGTGAATCCGAATGAGATTGGCTGTCCTTGGGAGTAGTGGCAGCCCACACCGCCCCAGGCGATGAGGAGTCGTTCCTCGAAGAAGGAAGAAGAAAGAGGAGAAGCCGCGGCAATGGTGGCTCAGCTGGCATTGAGGCGCAGCGTCCTCCCAGGTAGGTTTCTGAATAGACGTCATCGCTCTTGGCATCGTCCAGCATGGGATGACTATTGCGGTAGAGATTGTAGGCATAATTTGTCGGAGGGACACAGAAGGTGGCAGGCTTGTCTTTGTCAGACCTGTTTCGCAGGAGTGTGACACCGAAAACGGTGTGTGACGAATCCATCTCAAGCAACGGACGCAAAACTTGGCGAGGCGCTCCTTGAGTGGGAGCTGAGTCATGGGGGGCAGTTCATAACTGTGCGGGCGGGGGGGCTCCCTCTTCGGGACCCTCTTCAAGAACCTCGTCTTCGCCGCTACCGCCGTCCTCGCCGCCTTCGTTGACGACGTCGGGTTGAGAATCGTGTTCGTGGGCCACATCGCCGAGGTACGGATCGGGAACCGGACTCTCGATCGAGAGTTTTTGGTATTGCTGTAGCCTGATGAGGTCATATTCGATATCTTGCTCAAAGATGACAAACTCGTCGCTGTTTGTGAGCACTCTATGGCAAGGCGTGTGCCTCTACGGCCTGTGGGGTGAGCTGATCGAGATGGGCGTCTGCGCTGCCGGTGAGCCCTTTGCTTTGCAGATAAAGCGACGAGGGCAGGGGCGAGGTGGGGGTCTGCAGCGAGGGCGAGTGCGGTTTGAAGGCGTCCCACACGGGTCGATTGAGGGAAGCCCTGGAAATGGGCTTTGTTGGGTATGTCCAACATCTTGGCTATGACGGAGGCGGCGGCGGCGGCGTGAGGGTTGAGCCGTGAGTGCTTGGCCTTCTCGCGCTCTTCAATGGCCGGTGAGGTGGACCTGCCAAGTGTCCTCGGGGTGCGAATGGTGAATTGGACACTTCTTTGTGTTGGGATGAATGATTGATTGACTTAAGGGGGCGACGGACAGGACAGGATGGAGCAGTTCTTATACATGTCTGGGACCATTGAGAGAGGAATCACACGCCGGAGACTGAGCTAAGCTAGACGTCATAGGGGGACCATGAGCGGCGGCCCGAGCCTCGGTGACGTCGTCTCTTCAACATTCCCATCTTCACTTGCAGGCAGCCGGTGCGATAGCTCTGCCCTATTCTTTTTTACGATCGGCCATCAATCGCCGCCGCAGCGCTGTACCCAGTGTTATTCG
>RRYC01000526.1:0-11445 GCA_004016185.1 Quambalaria eucalypti | reverse complement strand
CGTGCAGGGGCTCACCGAAGGAGCTCGCGGGCACGGCCCGGACGAAGATGACCGCGGCGCAGCCGAGGGCGACGACGATTTGGAGCTTCCAAAGGGGGCGCGGCCGTCGGCCCGGCCGGGGGGCTGGTGTGGGCGTCCTGGGGGCCGCCGCGGAGGCCTCCGGCCCCCCGCCCCCCCCCTCCTCCCGCCCTCCCCCCCCTCCTCGAACCTATATAAGCCGCCCTTCCCGCCAAGAATCTCCCCACTTTCTTTTCCCTCAGGCCGGCCCTCATATACAATTTTTCTCCCATTCCGCTTCAGCATTCAAGCAACAGTTCCACTTTTCACTTCGTTAGGTTTTCAACCCACCCTTTCCCGCTTCACACCTCAACAAAAGTTCGTTTAGCTCTGGCAGCTACTTCCACTTTTCGCACACAAACACAAGCACACGCCCTTTTGCAACTCTTCTCCGCTTCAAGCACATTCTTTGCACCCGCACCTGCACCCGCAATTACAACCCACCCTCTCTCTCTCAACCCAAGTCAAGATGAAGTTCCAGGTTACCACTGCCGCTTTCGCATTCGCTGCTGCTGCCAGCCTCCAGGCCGCTGCTCTTCCCGCTAACTCCATGGAGGCTCGCGCCGTCGACTCGACCGAAGACAGCTCTGCTGCTCCCCTCGAAGCTCGTCTCCTCTCCTTCGACCCGCACCACGTGAGCTCCAACCCCGACTTGAGCACCAAGGTCAACGAGTCCAGCAGCTCCTGGACGTATGCCCACTCCGACACCAAGGAGTACGGTAACGGCAACTACATTGGCCCTGTTGGCTGTGGTCGCCGCTCGCTGGCCTACCGCCGTGCCTTCCGCAAGCGCGGCAAGCGCGATGGCTACAATGGCAGTGGCAATGGCGGCTACAACCACAGTGGCAACACGAGCAACAACAACACCGGCAATGGCTACAATGGCAGTGGCAACACTACCCACAAGGACTATTCGCACCACTCGGACAACTCGTTGCACGCCGACGACCACTCGGACAACAGCCTCAAGTCTCACTCGGGCAACACCGTCCACGCCAATGTCACGAGCAGCGGCAACACCATTGTTGGTTCGCCTGGTGCGGCCAACGTCGTCAACTGTGGTTCGTCGTCGGCCAAGCGTGACGAGATGGAGCACGCCGAGGGTCTTGCGATTCTCCGCTCCCTCGGCGCCATGACCTCTCGCGGCGTCGACGACCCCCTCGAGATTCTCGCCGCTCGCGACATTGCCTACTCGGCTGCGCAGCTCGGCGTCAGGGCATACGACGACGCCGGCTACGACGGCCTGGCTCGCCGCTCTTCGGGCGACTTTGCCCTCGACTGCATGGGCGGCGCTCACTGCCAGGAGGAAATGCGCCGCGAGGCAGAGGAGCTCCTCATCGCCCACGCTCGCGACCTCGGCTTCCACTTCTAAGCGGTGCGAGGTTGTCGTGTCGTGGCGGGGTATGGCGTGACTTGGCAAGTAGTGAGAGAAGGTGTTTGCGTTGCGCGGGAAAGAAGATGTGTGGTGCAATAAGGCGAGAATCGCAGGGCAGAGGAAGTAGCTAGCACAGAAGGCCGGCAAGCTGAGCGGACCGTGTGACAGTCCTAGGGTGGGCGGTCGATGCGGTGGAATCCCCTTGTTCTCTCGGTGTCGCCTCGTGTGCCCGATTGAATTCATAAATGCCAACACAGTTGGATGCTGAAGAGGTCTGCTATGTTTGTGTGTGTGTTCGAGTGTGTGTGTGATTCGATACGGTGCGATGCGAGTGAGTTTGGCAGCGACTCGAGTCTAGCAACCAACGCTTCGTGTCCTTCTGTACGCGCTGCGGCTCGCTTCAGAAAAGGGATCGCTGCCCTTGTCAAGCGAGCCTCGCACTCCTCGGTTTTGTAAACGAGATGATGCTATTAATCAGTGGCACTTGTAAGCACCGCGAGCTCTATGGAAAAGGGGGTGGCATATATGCTTACATACAACGACTACGACGGGGACCAGGGCGTCAACTCTCACGCCGAAGGGATCTGCAATCCCTGCTCCTGCCATGCCTCCAGGATGACCTTGCGCAACCGCCTGAATGCCTCTTCAAAGTCCTCCTCTGGAATCAGGGAAAAGGACGTGCGGACGTAGCAAGTCCGCGCGCCCGTGGGCATGAATGCTACGCCGGGAACAGCAAGGACGCCAGCGGCCTTGGCCTTTTCGGAGATGAGCGGGTACGAGTCGCCCTCGTTGTCGGCTGCGTGGGCTGCCGAGTCGCCCATGGTACCTGCCGCACCTGCGCTAGCCTCTGCGGGGGGCAGACGCAGCTTTAGCCAGAGGAACATGCCGGCCGTCGGGGTGACCCACTCTGCAACGGCAGGCTGAGTACCATTGTTTGTGCCGAGGATGCGCTGCGCCGTCGCCTCGAAACGGTCCCGCCGCTCCTTGTAAAAGGTGGCCACGCGGTCGCAGTGCTCCAGGAAGCCAGACAGGCTCCAGTGCTGGAGAATGGACAGGGCAATGGCCTGAATCACACCCGATACTTGCAAGTTGGACGAGGCAGTGGCCATGTCGACGGCGCGGATGAACGTCGGGTGTGCCGTCATGAAGCCAAGGCGCATACCGCCAGAGATGACCTTGGAAAAGGAGTCGAAGCGCAGTACGCGGCCTGATCCCCAGACGTCGGCCTCCTCGGCATCGAGGTTGAAGTAGCTTCGAGCACGAGTGCGCGTCGAAGGGTCTTGGCCAAGGCCAGCAAAGTTGAGATAGTAGTATGGGTCATCTTCGAGGAGGAGGACGTCGTACTCGCGCATGACGGCGAGGACCTGACGCTTGCGCTCCTCGGATGCCGTGGTACCGGAAGGGTTGCCGCCCGTGGGTGTGGTGTAGAGACACTTGGGGAAGGCCTTTTCGGCAGTGGACGGGTCCTGCCGCCATTGAGAGAGGAGCTGACGAAGTGCAATGGGCGATACACCCTGGTCGTCGCTCTCGACGGCGACGATGTTGGCATTGAGAGAGCGCATACAGGGCAACACGCCGGCGTAGGCGGGGCTCTCGACGAGGATGCAGTCGCCAGCATTGAGGAGCGCCTCGAAGGTCTTGTTGAGGAGGTCCTGGGAGCCATCGCCGATGGTGACCTTCCAGGGAGACTGTGTGCTCTGCGTCTTGCGCGAGTGAATGCGACTCTGCATGTCCGTCAGCCACGAGTCGAGCTCGGGCATAGTCATGCCGTACTGCAGACCACGGGCCAAGAGGTCTCCCTCGATCTTGAGCGAGGCTGGCTGCGATGGCTCGACACCAGACGCCTTGGATGGCTCTGGCTTGAGGTCTACGGTGATGCGCTGAAAGGGGAATGTGTCGACGTTGGGCTTGCCTGCCAAGAGGGAGAGCATGCCCGGGATGCTCTCTGCGGGAAAGAGGGTCCGGATGGGCGAAGGCTGGCGGGCCTTGGCCACGGAAGAGAGGAACGTGGTAAAGTCGATGTCCTTGCCCTTGGACGTGGTGGGCACAGTGGCATGTCCATTGGTGGGCGCACTGCCATTGGTAGCAGAGACGGTGGCTGCGGGGGTCATGCTGGGCGTGTGTGCGGGCGGGCGTGTGTGCGGGCGTGTGTGCGGGCGTGTGTGCGGGCGTGTGTGCGGGCGTGTGCGTGTGCGTGCGGGCGTGCCTTGTATGTGAAGTCTAGTCTATCACGGAGCAGGGTGGGTGCGGTGATGAAGTCGTTGCGAGGTTGACAAAAGGGACGTGTATGGATGCCTGGATGCCTTGTTCTGACTATTTGTGTTGTGCTCAACGTCGGCGTTCAAAGAGGAGAAGAAGTTGTTTTACTCCTTCCAGACACGAAAAACCTCGTCCTCGTCAACTGCGAGTCACACGGCGGCGACGGCGGACCCGCGAGCGCGTGCGTGCCGGGTGTTGGGCTGGATTGGATTCTCGGAGCGATCGGCGACGGTTTCAGGGAAGCCATGGTCTCTCACGCCCTGCCTACAAAGTATTCCCTCCTGCAGCCACCCCTTGTTTCGGCGCTTGGGCCGATGACGGGTGGACCTCAGGTACAACAACGCTCCCACAACAATCAGGAAACTGTACTCTGTCGCGTCGCGTTCTTGACCACCATGACTCGCAAGGCCACCACCACCCATCCATGGACCTGCCCAGTCGTCCGCGCAACAACTCGCAGCTCCTGCAGCCCGATTTCGCGACTCGACTCGACTCGCGGAACTCTTTCACTTGTCATCAATCCTGACTGTCCGTTTGTGAACGGCGGCTCTTATCATGTCGGTGCCTTAGCGGCCACCTCCGAAAAAATTTGAGGAAAAAAGCCGTGGCGCGCGCGCGCGTTGGGCCGGGAAGACGCGCTTGTGGCTGCCCTGAACATTATTGGGTCCATGGAGGACAGAGGTGATTGATGCGACCAAGGTGAGAAAACCCTCTTCGAGGCCGACAGCCACGGCTTCGGAAGGAGAGGGCCAATGTCGGCTGTCAGGCTCTGCGCCACGCTTCTTGGCTCGGAGCCGAGGCGGCGTGCTATGACGCGCTGGGAAGACAACCAAAGCATGCTCCTCCTCCCCGTCGGACCTTCCCGAGGCAAAAGGAAAGCTTCCCAGACGGGGAATCGAACCCCGATCGCCTGCGAACAAGCTGGATCCGCTCCTGATGCTTGAAAAGCAGATATACTGACCGTTGTACTATCTAGGACTTGATGCTGCGTTTCTGCCCGTGGCGCATACCTATACGCGCTGCGTTGCATGCTGCGCGCAGGCCTTTGCATGCTCGATGCTTGCTGTCCCCTTCTCTCTACATTGCGCATAATGCATCTTTCTCAAGCAAGACTGTGAGGTCATGAGTGAGCCGCTGAATGACACGAGCTTCTGACTGGCAGAAGCACCGCAGCAAGGCTTGCGTCAGTAACGACGCGTGACCTCACACCCTTGCCCATCGTGTGGGCCAATCTGGATGCACAAAAGCTGCCTGACCTCCGCGACAGTCTTGGCCGGGACGGCGTCGAACAGCAGTCTGGCATGAAGGTTCAAGGGGATTGATCCCTCTTGAGCATCTCTTTGTTCGCCACGAGTGGCACCAAGCGGCCACGTGGCACGCGTCCGCGCACGGACCGACGCAGCACGTCTAGTGCCTACCTAGCCTACTTTCTCACCACCTCCCTCCTCCTTTCGTGCACCTTGTTTGTAGTCTCAGTCGCCATCTCTGACTCCACCAGACCACCAATGAGAACCCTATTCCCCAAGCAAGACCTCGAGGCCATGAGCGCGTCCGTCAATGCCACAAGGTACTGGCTGGCAGACGTGGCGAAGCAGGGCCAGTCGCCTTGGCATCCATCAGGGTCCAAGTACAAAGTCTTTCGCAACGTCAAGGACTATGGCGCACACGGCGACGGAGAACACGACGATACCAATGTAATCAATGCTGCCATTCAGGATGGTGGCCGATGTGGAGGAGGCGGCAAGGATCAGGATAGCTCAACGGTTTCACCCGCCGTCGTCTACTTTCCTCCCGGCACGTACAAGGTGACGGCGCCCATTGTGAGCTACTACTTCACGTCTCTCGTGGGTGATGCGCGCAACAGGCCGACTCTCAAGGCAGATGCAGCGTTCCAAGGCGCCGCCGTCATCGATGAGAATCCCTACATCCCCAATGGCTGGGGTAGAACCTGGTACACGAATCAAAACAACTTTTTCCGCTCCATTGCCCACTTGAACATTGACACGACCGAAGCGTGGCCCAAGCACGGGCGCGACCGGGAGTATGCGGCCATTCACCATCAAGTTGCGCAGGCCACGGGACTCCGGCACGTTCACTTCGAAATGCGACTGTACGACCCCGATGGCGATCAACCTGGCCAGGTGGGCGTGCGCATGGAGAATGGATCCGGCGGGTACATGTCCAACTTGAGCTTCCGAGGTGGAGAAATGGGCATCTGGGCGGGCAACCAGCAATTCACCGTCCAGGACTGCCGCTTCTCAAAGTGCTTCAGGGCCATCTCACAGCACTGGTGCTGGACCTTCATCTACCACAAGCTCGACATTGTCGATTGTCAAGTCGGACTCGAGGTGCGCGTGGGCAGCGAAGCAGCATGCAGCGTCGCCCTCATCGATTCAAACATCACCGACACGCCCACGGGGATCTCCATTGTGAACAAGGACTTTCATTCCAAGGGCAGCATCGTACTCTCTCATGTCAAGACTCGTGGCGTCGCCAATACCGTCCTGCGCTCCATGCGACCTTGGGGCCAAAAGCCAGCCAAGGATACTCACTTCTTTGTTCTTTTGGCGCCAGAGATACGCTCCAGCGAGGCATACATCGCCAACTGGACTTGGCAAGGAGACGTGGCTACGCAGGGGAGCGACGTCACTGCAAGTCTGCGTACTGGACCGCTGAAACTCGACCGACCGGGCGAGCTCCTGGATCGACATGGTCGCTGGCTGCATCGAGCTCGGCCCGAATGTGAGTACTTGCGTGCGCCAATGAACGCGTTTACGATTGTATCGTTCGAGGATGTTCACCCTGCATGTATGCTCTGTAAACCCTCCCCCCCCTTCTCCGCAGACGAAGACCAGCCAGTCAGCGCCTTTGTCAGCGTCAGAGACTATGGTGCTCTGGGTGACGGCATCGCCGATGACACCACGGCACTGCAACGGGCCCTCGACGATGCTGCGCGCCTGAAGAAGTTTGTCTACGTACCACACGGCCACTATGTCATCACTCACACCCTCGTCGTCCCGCCCACTGCCAAGATTGTGGGAGAAGTCTGGCCCGTATTCCTCGGGACGGGCACCTTCTTTGACGATGCCAAGACACCTCGACCCGTCATTCAAGTGGGCGAGCATCCGGGACAGGCTGGCTCCGTCGAAATTTCAGAGTGCATCTTCTCGACGCGTGGACCCTGCCGAGGCGCCATTGTGCTGCTGTGGAACCTCAAGCACTCGGACCCATCTTGCATGCCGGGCATGTGGGACACGCACATTCGACTTGGAGGCTTCAAGGGCTCGGCGCTAGAGGACAGTCGCTTCGACCGTGAGCAGCCCTTGAACACCATCGAGGGGCACGCGTGCTTCTTGGCGTGGCATATACCGTCTCAAGCAAGCGGATGCTTTGTCAACAATTGGGTCTGGGTGGCCGACCATACGCTGGATTCATCCCTGGGACGAGACGCGGGCAAGCAGATTTCCATCTTGGCTGCTCGCGGTATCCTCATCGAGAGCGACCCTGGGCCCGTCTGCCTGTGGGGCGGCGCATCGGAGCACTTTCTCCTCTACCAGTATCAGATTGTAGACGCGAGGAACGTCCTCATCGCACATGCGCAAACGGAAAGCCCTTACTTTCTGGGCGAGGGCCAGCCCTTGCCCCGGGACCTGGTACACGTGGATCCTCGCTGGCGCGACCCAATCTGGGGCAACAACGAGCAAGGGGTGATTGACTCATTCCATGCACGCTCATGGGGTATACGCGTGGTCGAGAGCTCCTCTATGGTGCTGATGGGCTTGGGACTGTACAGCTTCTTTGACGCATACAGCCAAAAGAAGCTGGATGAACGCAAGTGCCAGCGCGCGCTGCTGAGCGTGGAGGGACAGGGCACGCAAGTCGACCTCGTCAACGTCAATACGATTGGCGTACAGAGCATGCTCGACGTCGATGGACGTGAAGTTGTCCATGAGCGTCAGCACCGCACGGGGATGCCCAGCACGCTTGGGTACTATTTCCACCGAGCGCAGAACTGAGGGTGGAGGGTGGAGGGTGGAGCGCGGTGTCAAGTGTGGCTGTGACCGCTTCTTTTGTGATGCAAGTGCGGGAAGATCCAAGTGTCTTGAATTCCGTCTGAATCGCAACGCCCCACGAACAATTGCATTGAATCCATCGACCATGTGGGACTGAGTGCGAAAGGCTGAGAGCACCTCGTACGCGGTATTGTTCTGGCGCCACCCCTCGTCACGTGACGCTACGCCCGTGACGCGGTTCGAGGGGTGGGGGGGTTGTGGACGGAAGTGAGTCGCGCTCGAGACGCGCAGAGGCAGAGGCGCGCAACACAAGCAGTTGCAGTGCAACACAAAGCAACACACACGCGGGGCGGCAGCAGGCGGGCAGTGCGGCAGGGAAGGCGGCAGGCAGCAACACCCCCCCCCACGGCCAATACGCAGGAGGCGGAAGCAAGTGGGCCGTGGCAATCCCACTACTTACCGCACCACCACCACCACCACCACCATCATCATCATCATCAAGGGCCCACAAAGATACTAACACACGACTTCTCTTAGTTCCCGCCGCCCTCCCCGCCATGCCACCCCTCGATGCACACCGACGGCCGAGCGGTGGACGCGCTGGACCACTCGGTGAAGCCACCAATGCCCAGCTCGCCGGCCGCATAACCTCTCGGACAGCCAATGCCAAGCGCGTCGGCAGCTCCAACTCATCCGGATACTACGACGAGAACTCAGTCGACATGGATGGTGGCGAGGGCGATGCCGATGCCGATGACCCAGATACATCACGCTCAGTCGGAAAGCGGCATGCTGCCAGACCGCGGCATTCACTCAACAACAGACTTTTGCAGCAGCGCTCCGTCTCGAGGGCAGACCAGCTCCCATCTTCGGATGCCTCGGCCCACTCCCAGTCTTCGGGGGGTACCAACAACCCCAATGCATCGAGCCGGACAGCGTCTTCCTCGTCTGCGACTGGCAGGGCCGGGATGAGCACCTTGGCTCGTGCCAATGCAAATGCGAGGCGGGTCAGCATGGTTCGCCCGGGAGCACTTGCAGGAGCGGGGGCCCTGGATAGTGTAAAGAAGCTCAACGTCGATAGTACGAGCTTCGACGAGTGGATGAAGATGGCCACGGACAATGTAAGTGCGGCGAAGCGGGGGGTTTGCCCTGCTGCAGGACTGAATGCTAACATCTCCTCTTGCCCTCACGCGCCCGCTTCCAGAAAATCAATCCCACAAACACATTCTCCATTGCTCTCATCGATTACTTCCACGACATGTCGCTCCTGCGGTCAGACTCTGGCGACGGGTCCATCAACTTCCAAAAGGCATCGTGCACCCTCGACGGCTGTGTCAAGGTCTGGACAAGTCGTGTGGACAGCGTCGTGACAGAGACGGGCAAACTTCTCAACGGCCTCGTCGGCGACGGTCATGCAGGCGACGACGACGAAGACATCGAGGGTCAGCTGGAGCTCGACGAGGACGGCAATCCCATTGGTGTCAAGTCGAAGAAGGATAAAAAGAAGCGAGCACGAGCCAAGGAGGCCACACTCGTCAAGAACTTCTCCGCCATTGCCGTCAAGAAGCTCGACCTCGAGTACACCGTTGACCCGCTGTTCAAAAAGACGAGCGCCGACTTTGACGAAGGAGGCGCAGGTGGACTCCTCATGAACCACCTTGGCGTCGACAGCAAGATGCGCATCGTATTCGACGCCGGCGAGGCGCCTGGGCTCCCCGAAGACGACGAAAAGACCAACGAGGCAGACGCGGACGCCGCTGACGATGACGATGACGGCGCAGCAGCAGCAGAGGGAGACCCTGGATCGGCGGGTGCACCGGTCCCTCGCACGGCACCAGACACCATTGACCTCACGCGCTTGCAGGCGAAGCTCTTCAGTGGCGCCCCAGCCAACGTCCTCTCTGAGTCGCTCGACCCGCTTTCCGAGTTGCTGCAAGGGCGCATGGTCTGCCCGTCGCTTTCGCGCTTCAGCTTTGGTCCAGACCAACAGGGTTCCTTGTTCGGCCAAGAAGCTGACGATTCCGACGATGAAGATGGCAACGGCGCACACAATGCCTTTGACTTTGGCGAGATGAACCCTGCCATTACTGCCACTCCTTGGGGCGGTGACGACGACCCAGAGAATGCATTTGCATTCGACGCCAATGCGGGTATGCAGGATGACGACGACGATGATGACAGTGGAGCGGACCTGTTTGGTGTCCCTGCAGCCCTCGACCGTGATGCAGAAGTCTTTGGCCTGCCGCCAGAAGGCGCGACAGGATTCCCCGCACAGCAGCAAGGAGGCGGCGGCGCTGATGACGGCGGTGAATTTGACTTTTTCGACGGCGGAGTGGCCGACAGCCCGCAATTGGGGCAAGACGAGGAGGGTGGTGCTCCTGTGCAGTGGGATCCGCGTCAGGGACCTTCTCAACATGACCTGCTGCTCGCCTTCAAGGGTGTGTCTGGCAATGACGACGACGACGGTCAAGAAGGGGGCGAAGGCGGTGCGCGAGCTGCAGGCGGCGGCCTCTTTGACTACTTTGATCAGAAGCTGATGAAGAGCTGGGCAGGGCCCGAGCACTGGAAGATGCGGTCAAGGCTCGCTGGGTTTGCCAACCTCCAAGCAAAGCAGGGCGGCGAAGGAGGCGAAAATGGTGAGTACCCACGGTGCAGTACACCCCGTGACTGCCGCCGCGATTGTGGCTGACATCCACCTCCTCTACCGCTGACAGACCCCGCCGCAGCTATTGCAAGGCCGAAACGCGCGCCCAAGGAGGCCTTTGTCATCGACTTTACGAGCGAAGAAGGCGAAGTCTCGGCCAAGGAGCTGTTCGAAGCCCCCCGCTCTGCCTCGACGACGATGCTGCCCAAGACACGGAGCAAGCCGGAGGCGTACCTGCTGCCAGAGGACCGTCATTTTACATCGCGCATGCTCCTCCGTCTCTTTAACAAGCCGCGGGCTGTGCTCAACATTCGGACGCGCAAGGGCGGTGTGCGCTTTGGCGGTCCCAACCTGCCAGGGTTTGGTGGCTCGGGCGATGGCGAAATTGACGCCGACTACTGGGCGCAGCAGCAGGCGGCGCGCGAGGCCCAGGGCGGCGGCGACTTTGGCGGCGACGTGGGCTTCGACGACGGCGGCTTTGGCATGGACGGTGGGGATGCTCCGATGCCACTGGATACGCAATTCTACCACGACGGTGACGACGAGGGCGCGTTTGAGCTTGCAAGTGCCATGCCTTCGCATCAAGTGAATCCCAACTCCGCGGCCGACGTCGACGTGGCCGACTTTGAAGAAGAGGATCTAGCTGCCCAAGCGGCAGCGATGAAGCGCGTCAAGCCCGAGTACGTCAATTATGCGAAAAAGGCCAAGCGAGTCGACGTGCGCAAGCTCAAGGAGAACATTTGGAAGGAGCTGGCCATTGAAGCGCCCAGCACCGACGCCGACGCCGACGAGACGACGGGAGACGTGCCTTCTACGCCCAAGGCCTCGTCGCAAGATCAGCTCGATGCGGGCGGTGCCAAGACGTTCCGCTCGGTTTTGACGGGTCTGCGCAAGGCATACCCCAAGGAAAAGATGGAGGAGATTTCGACGTCGTTTTGCTTCATCTGTCTGCTGCATTTGGCCAATGAAGAGGGGCTGGAAATCCAGCTGGGCGATGGGGCAGGAGGGAACAACCTCTTGCGGCCGGGTCCGGGGAATCCTTTCCTCACGCCCGGCCGTATCATCGAAGAAGACGACGAGGATGACGACGACGACGA
>RRYC01000525.1:0-15376 GCA_004016185.1 Quambalaria eucalypti | reverse complement strand
CCCCTACCTCCCCTACCTCCCCTCCCCCTCCCCTTCCTCCAAAAGCTCTGCGCGTGTCCTGCTTGTGCACCACCCTTGCCTGCGAACTGTATACATCTCTCCTCTCCCTAAAAGATGCCACGTCGATGGCTTGCCCCTTGTCCCTATATGCCGTGTGACCGCGGAAAAGCGTCCGAATGCGAGCCGCCGCAAAGGCCCGGTGCGATCAGCGACCTTGGTCCCTGGCACTGCATATTGAGCTGCGAGCTTTGTTTTCTCCCCGTACCACGACACATGCATAAGTGGTTGGGGTGAAACGCGAGTGATCGAGCGTCAGCAAACGGCATCGGCACACGATGCATTCCCTGGGCGTCTCGCTCGATCTCGATCTGGGTCCCGCTCCCTCATCGAGGATCTGGCGCCCCCCGCGGCGGGGTCTGTGGACTGCGGAGCTGTGTGCCGCTCGCCGGGGTCGCGACGACCGACAGGCAGCCCGTGGGCCCTGGGCGGCCCACGGCGTTCAAGATGAAAGTCGGAGGCGTTGATGAAAGACATTGCCGGCCAACGGGCCCGCTCGTTCGCCTGAATTGGCACGGTCCGCAGACGCAGCTGCCGATGCGTTGGGAAGATCAGAGCGGGAGGGAAGCGTCACGAAGAAACGGCACGTGGAGCCATGGGCAATGCGTGGCGCGTGAGGAACGGCATGCGGGGGTGCGGGGCTCACGCTCAAATCGGCTTTCAAGCTCTGGCTCTGGAATGGGTCATTGACTTGCTAATTGTGACCTGTCAGGGATACCAAGAAGGGGTGGTGGGAGGCGAGTCCCACGTTAATAAACTAAAATGAGGTCGAGCCCTTTCTTCCGACGCGGGACGCGGACGCGGCTGCAAGCCTTGCCTCGCCTCGCCGCGCCTCGCATCGCGTGTTGCTTGTCCCCCCCGCCATCAGGGACCAACCCCATCCCCGTGTGTGTGCGCGCTTTGGCCGGGCCGGGCGTCGCAGTTCCGCTGACTCGCCCCGGGCCTCGAGCCTCGTGTGCGGACAAATGATTGGCGTGGCGTGAATCCAAGACGGCACAAGGTGTTGCTCTTTCAGCCGACTCGGACCCCGACCCCATGTACGTATTGCGCATATGTACGCACACAGCATTCAATTTCATTGGACGTACTTGTGAGAGAAGCATTTGTGAGTGACACGGGCGTGTGAGCGTGGCCAAATCGCAGCGTGGGTGCGCCGAGGCACTGAGTGCCTGTTCGTGTGAGCGTGTTCGTGTGCGCGTGCGTGTGGCGTCGATAGCGCGGCGTGCGCGGGCTCGTCCCCCGGGGCCTCGGCAAAAGGCCTAGGAGCCATAAGCTGCAGCCTTACTGTACGCATACCTTGTGCCTCCTGAGTCTGAAACAGCCGCCCTGGGGGCGTGCGATGAGCCCTGTGTCCAGGAGCCGCACCCAGCCGCGCCCGCGCCTTGCGCCCGCGCGCCCATCCACGGGGCGTCACTCTCTCCACCCACCCGCTCGCTCGCCTCACTCGCCCAGCCCACCCGCCCAGCCCGCCCGCCCAGACCGCATCCGACGGCTTCTTCCACAGCGACGACGAACGACGAAGACGCCCAAACGCTCAAACGCTCAAACCAGCGACCGAATTGTCAATCGCTGGAGTCTTGAGCAACCTTTGCCTATCTCCCCTGTTCCTCCACCCATTGCCCGACTGTCAAGACGACCGACCGACCGACCACTGCAGACTTGCCAGCCAGGCAAACCCATCCACGGGAGCACAGCCGAGACCTAAGCGGCAGACTTGCAGGCCATCGACTCCATCACCTCCTCCTCGACCTAAGTAGTCACTATCACCATCCGCGGCAACACGCAGCAGCATTCGCGCTTGCCAAGCCCGTAGTCATCCATCCATCCTCGGGATCGTCATTCAGCGTCGGTCTAGACTCCTCTCTCGCTCGCTGGCTCGCTCGCTCTTTCGCCTACGTCCCTCTCTCTCTCTCTTCATTCTCTGTACCAACCTGTCCTTCTTCTCTTCTCCGCTCCCATCCCCATCGTCATTCCTGCCCTCGATACCACCTTGGACTCGCGCCACACTGCCGGATCATTCGACGCAGCCTCCTCGAGAATCACGCGCTTGGACGACTCACGTGAAGACCAGCCAGGAATGCAGCTGCATTGACTCCCAAGCATCGCCTAATCCCCGTCTCGAATTTCCCACTACGTCTCTCAACTACGCTCTGCATTTGTAATACCCTGATTTTCTCGCCTCGCACCTCGCAAAGACGTTCGTTCAGCTTGCCATCTCCCTCGACAAGATTCCAAATGGCGCAACGCGACGAGCCGACGCAGCAAGAGACGCCTGCATCTCATCACCCGCACGTCGCTACCGCCGCTGCCGCCTCTCCCATTACAGCATCGCCCTCTTCTCAGGGCTTTGCTCCCGCGGTGCCCCTTGGAATTGCGGCCTTGTCATCCAAGACTGCTGCTGGCACAGAAATTACTGGCGCTCGTCACCACCAACACACCTTGTCTCTCAGTCCACGATCTAATCCCGCCCTTTCCGATCCCGACTACTATCCGGATCGCGACGACGGCGATGACGTCTTTTCCAATCCAGACACGGCCGAGCTAGAAGCCAGGAGCGATGTGACTGGGGCTACTTCTCCCGACCGTGCCATGTCCCCTCTAGTGGGAAGTCCCGAGACGCGTGGACGTGCTCTTGCAATGGCAGCCAGCCATGGCCCCTTTTCATCGGACTTGGATGAGCAGAAGCGTAATGAAGCCATCCTTCAGCGATATCACGGCCGTGGCAATCAGCCCGCCCAAGACGGTCTCGCTGCCGACGCTGCCGATGTCAGCACATCTACCTTCAACGACTCACTTACGACGACGACGCCGACCCCGTCTACGCTCAATGCTCCTGGCACCCTCCTTACCTCGCGAAACAGCTCGCAGCGCCGGGCGCCTTCCGGACAGCACCACTTGCACCTTCACGATGCAGCGACCCCTCTTCCTGCTGCCAACGATCTTCCTGCAGACCCTTCCGAAGCAAGCAGCGTCTCTCTCCTCTTTGCTCACCCTCCCGCTGCTCAGAATGACCTCACGTCACACGGCTCACCTGCTGCGAGTGCCATCAGGCTCGCTCTTGGCGGGCCATCACCCACGTTCGGCAGTCCGACTACGAGCAGAGTTGTCTCGGCTGCTGGCTCACCCATATCCGAGCGTGCGGGATTTCAGTGGAATACTACGGCGCCAGGAGCATTTGCCGCCGCTTCTGCCTCTCCGGTGCAAACGTTGGGCAAGGTTGCAACAAGACCCAATTCGCCGGAACGTCAGAGAACTGTCATGCCTAGCATTGGCCTCCACACCGACGTCGCCGCTGCTTCCCCCTTGGTTGGGCTCGCGCAGAGCCGCGCAGCCACCGGCAGCGCAACCTCTTCATCTCCTTCGCCAATCGGTGGTCCAGCTTCCCGCCCCTTTTCTGGTTTCGGATTGGGTCTGTCGTCGCCGTCGTCGAGTATGGGCGGCGGGATGACCAATGCTCGGGGCTCTCTTGATCTTGCCGGTGCCGCCCGCACGGCTAGCGCCCAAGGCTTGCCCAGCACCGAAGGTATGAATATGTCTTCTAGCCAGTCGAGCATCTTTGAGAGGGACATTGAACACCGAGACGCACGCCATGTGCTTACCAAGAGCGAAGCCGTCGACGTTGCAATCCCTCCAGTCTTGGACGACGCCGTCGAGGCTCTGACCGAGAGCGGCGAGCAGCCCCTCGAGATTGTGTCTCCCCTGTCCTCAGCATCCCCGGCCCCGCTTGCGCTGTCTGCGGTAGCGCTATCCGCCCATTCAATGGTTTCGACGCCCGTCTCCAACGCCAGCCCACTCTCTCGCTCCTCCCCGCCAATGTCCACCACGGGACCGATGTTGCCCGCAGCCGGAGAGGCTCCCCCGCCTGGCAGCATCGCTGCTCAGATTGCCGAGCGGTTAGCCCCGTCGACGAAAGCAACAGATGACTTTGCGCCACCACAGCCTTCCTCGGCAGCTGCGTCCTTGCCAGAGCGTAAGTCGAGGCATCGCGCCACCCACTCTTCCGAGGCTTCATCTGTTTCCAGCTCCGTCCAGTCCAGGTCGCCGGCCAACGCAGCTTCGGTTCAGCAGGTCCTCGACGGCTCCGGCATTTTGCCTCCTTTGAACTCGAGCACCCTCGGCACGAGCAGCCCGCACAGGAACAGCGCAGTCATTTCGAGCAGTCCAAGGGATCTCAGTCCCGCCCCTGGAGCGATGACTTCACCCAGGCATGCCACTACGGCGCCTGCCTCCGCTTTTGGTGGGCCCAGCACGCCTTCGCGGCCTGTCTCGCAGCACTTTACCCCTGGTAGCATCGGAACTGCGTTGCCCTCTCTGCCGTTGCCAAATCCTTTCAGGTCCGAGTCTCCTGCGGCCTTGCGCGGTCACTCGCCATCTCACTCCATGTCGAGCATTTCAGATGGCGCCATGCCAGCCCCGATGAGCATGTCGCTGGACGGAGCTGTCATCCCCAGCTCAGAGAGCGCCATTCGTGAGCTCTCATTGGACGGTATGGCCGACGCCATTGCTGAAGTCGATGGGGCCAATGCCAACAACGACAAGAGGCACAGCACCAGTCCAATCTTACCGCGTAGAGCTCCATCTACAGCCTCGCCGAGTCCAGCACATCTCGCAAGCTTTGGGCGACGTGACACCTCTGCAACGATTACAGGCGGTGACGCTGAGCATGAGAAGCCCAATGAAGCGCTCAAGGGCGCTAATGCCATTACGGAGAGCGCAGCGCAAATGCCAGGTGCTTTGCCCGATGAATCGACGCTTGCAGGAAACGCCAAGGGCGATGCGACGGGCTTGCAAGACGCATCACCCGCTACACGTCGTGTCTCCTTCTTTTCCTATGCAGACATTATCAACGAGACGCCCGCCGAGGTCGTTGACTTTGAGCACTCTATTCAGCAGACTGCGGCTGCAGAGCCTTCCGGAACGGTCAGAGCACAGCACAACCCCAAACGGGCTTCGAGTGGAGCTAGCGCACCCTGGTCGGCGAATTCTCCCAGTCTGGACGGTTCCGGGTCGAGTCGGCCCATGAGCGTCTTGTCAAGCGTTGGCACGAACAGAGGCGGTGTCGATGGAATTGGAGAGAAAGCCTCCTCTTGATGGGCAGTCAGCTGATGGCAGTGCTGCGACGGACCGGATGGCCAGTCCGGTGACACGTGGGCCCGTCCAGCCCAAAAAGGTCATTGGTTGCGGCCATCCTCGAGCGAATCTCTCCGTGGATCCCCCAAACAGTCAGTGTGTTGCCTTCTTTGATGCTCAAGAGTCGCCTCGCTGGGTCTCTCCTCGATGGATATCGTCGGTTCATACACCATCTCTGCCGTCTCTGGATTTCCGTCTGGTACCGATCATGGCTGCTCCGGTTTCTCCCCCAACGCGTTGGACGACAGGTGTCGTCCAGCTCTTCCTGCCCCCGTAACGCGTCATTGAAATGCCCTTCCGGACTCGGTCTGGTTTCACGTCTTTTTTTGTCACTCATGTCCAATGTCCAGTCTGTTTCGACTTATGTTGCCCTCCTCCTCCTCCCTCCATCGTCGATACCTCGACGAGCCAGGTCGTCGATTTGACCTACCTTTCATGCCCATGCCTTGCAAGGAAAGTTGTTTGTCATTCTGCGCGTTCGCCCTGGTGTGCTTGGCTTCTGGACGGCCAACTTGGCCCGAGGAGTGTGTGTCCTTGCTTCCTATGTGCTGGCGCAGGCGCAAGCGGCTGACGCTCTGACCCTGCAAGCTTTCACGGCTTAGCTCCCCTCTTTGCGTTCCGTGCGGGGCCCCCATGTGTTGCTGATCTCCGTCTGCCCCCAATGATCGTCGCAGCGCCATCCGCGCGGGCCGAGGAAGGTCCTATAAGGGCTGCGAATTCACCGATCAGCGTCCGGGGTCGGGGGGTGTGGGGGCGGAAGTGGGCGTGGAAAGGGGCACCAGAGGACTCTCATGGTGCTCACGCCACGTCACGTGCACAGAGGCTGCGTGCGTGTCAAGTGCGGGGAAAGAGGGTGAGGATGGCCCCTGCGCGGTGCGAGGACGTGCGCCGGGCAGCTTCCGGCGACCTCGGGCTGTCGTGGAGGCCTCCGTTTCGCCGAGGAGGAGCGGTGGTGAGTGGCAGTGGGCGGCGTTCCTGTCGTTGGCAAGGGCGGCGAGAAGAGGTCGCGAGGGATACAAGAAGGCCACAGGTAGTTCACTGATTCCTTCCCACCCCACATCTATCTCACCCTTGCTGCATACATTGTAGTTCTCATTTACGACTTCATTCAACACGGCCCTCTACATTCACACCAACACACTCACCATGTCTTCGCCATACGTTTGCAAATGGGGCATCCTCGCCTGCGGCGGGTGAGTGGTTGGTTTGGCCGAGCGGTAGATCCGGGGGATAGAAGATTGTATGCGCTCGTGCGAGCACTTGGTGGGCAAATTTGCTGACAACTCTTCTGTATTTGTCATTGATGCAATCCTGCCTCGCCCGCGCAGCATTGCTCAGCAGTTTGCCAAGGACATCCTCCTTGACCCCAAGGAGCGCAATGCGGGCGACATCCAGCACGAGCTTGTAGCCGTCTCCTCGTCGACTTCGGTCGCCAAGGCCGAGGACTTTATCAAGAAGACTGGCTGCCCTGCCAACACCAAGGCATACGGAAGCTACGAGGAGTTCGTCAAGGACCCCAACGTGGACATCGTCTACATTGCCACTCCCAATGCTTTCCACTACGAGCACGTTCTCCTCTGTCTCAACGCCGGCAAGAATGTTTGCTGCGAGGTTGGTGTCGATCCTAGTGCCTCTGTAAGACCTCGGTACAGCCTGGGGATAGCTCGCTGACAAGGCTGACCTCGACTCCGGCCCTCACCAGAAACCCTTCACGATCAACGCCAAGCACACGGCGCACCTCATCAAGGTTGCGCGGGAGAAGGTGAGTGTGCCGCTCAGGCCAGTGCGCGGGGACCCCAATTGAACAACAAGCTAACTCTGCCCCGCTGCTGCCCTACTGCTACCTCACACAGAACCTCTTCCTCATGGAGGCAGTCTGGACCCGCTTCGTCCCCGCCGTGCAAGAGATCCTCCGGCTGATCCACAAGGAGAGGATCTTGGGCGACCTTGTTCGCGTCTACTCCGACTTGTCCGAAGTCTTCCCCAAGGACCCCAAGGCCCGGCTGTACGACCCCGCCCTGGGTGGCGGCGCGCTCCTCGACCTGGGCGTCTACCCCTTGACGTGGCAGCTGATGACCCTCTACGAGCACCCCGACAACGAGGGCAGCTACCCACAGATCACCTCCAGCTTCCTCAAGTCGCCGCTGACCGGTGTCGACGACACGACCGTCGTCATTGGCAACTACCCCAAGATTCGCGCCCAAGGCATCGCCACGACGTGTCTCCTCGTCGACACCTCGCCATCCTACTCCGTCTTGATCCAGGGCGAAAAGGGAGACATTCGCATTCCGCGCAGGCCCCAGAACCCGTCGGAGTTCACCATTGAGCTGCGGGGCAAGGAGGTAGAGACGCGCAAGTACCCTATCCCAGGCTGGGGGTGAGTATCGCGCGTGCCGCGAGACGATAAGTCTGATTGTTACTGACAATGGTACCTCTGCCCCGTGACGCCCTCTCTCACTCCGCACTTGACAGACTATTCTACGAGGCCGACGCAGCTGCTCGTGGCCTCCGAGACGGCAAGAAGACGCTGCCAGAGTGTGACCCGGAGAAGCACTCGCTGGTATCCATGAAGATCATGGACGAGGTCCGCGCCAACGGAGGTTTCAAGTACTCCGACGAACTCGAGGCCACCAGGGAGTAAGCGAAGAGGGACAAGTGCGACGGATAAGCCCAAGGGATATATACTTGGGAGGGTCATTGCGCCTCGGCTTCACCCATGCAGGCATGTTGTTTCCTCGCGCCTTTCGACTTAGAAAAATCGCCATCATGAGACAATCAATGGAGTAATCATACAAACACACCATATAGCTGCCCCGTCAAGACGTCTATTCGCTAAGCTCACGCCGAAGAGTCGGAGCTAGAATGTCCGAAAGGGGCTAGTTGTGCCGATGGTAGTATGGGAGGTCGAGAGCGATGCAGTCACGACCTGCTCGTCCGAGGTCTGAATGAACGTCGAGCAGACTCGGCCTGCATTGATCTTGCTGCAATCGCTGCAATCACATCACAGCCAATGACTGGAAGGTTCCCTCCCGATCGCGACATCGGGCTGCCATGTGGCCTAAGGACCCGGCCGAGCCTTGGCCACGCGGAGCGGAGCCGCGGGTGAAGCGAGGCAGAGTCCGGACCTCGCTTGGGCTGACTAACAGAAGATGACAATCGACGAGGGCCAAGCATCAGGGATCATGCATCGCCTGTTGCGAGCGAGGATGGAATCCCCCGAGAGCGGAGCTGAGATGGCGTCGATAAGGAGGGGTAGTGCAAAGTAAACAATGTTGGTAACTGTGGTGGTGTCTGGAACGGTCCTCACCAAGTCGACGGTCAGCCTGCCATCGCAATCACGTCTCAGGTGAGGGGCGGCGAAGATCAATATGCTTTGATAGCGGTTCCGCGAGTCAGTAAGATGCTCCTGTTGGTTGGCGTGGGAGCGGCGCGCGTAGTGTTAATTGACAGCTGATTGGCGGCGTCCAATGCCGCAACTGATGGACGTCCTTGAGTTGGTCAAAAGCCGTGACGTGAAGGAGGGAGCAGACCGACCTCGGGACAGCACTGCCGTCGGCAGTGAACCTCTCCTACGTCCACGTCTTCAAGCGCATCGAAGAAGGAAGCTCAGCCGAGGAAGCTCGGCCGGCCGTAAGAGACTCGCTTCCAAGTTCCAAGCTCCAGGAGGGGAGTGACTGCTCGGCGCAACCCCATGAGCGTTGATGTGAACGCCAAGGTGGGTTGGTTGCGTTGGTAAAGGTGGGTTGGATTCGCTACACGCGTCCATTTGGTCAGCAACGCTTACATCTCCCATCGGCTGGTGCATCAAAACCCTCGCGCGGCTCGCGCGGTTCAAATTTTTCCGCCATCTTTGCGCCTGCTGCCCCTTGCTCCCGCCGCCTGCTCCCGCCCGGGTAGATAGGGGAGGGGACAAGACGCGACTGAGCGCTAGTGCGTGCCAAACGACGTCGCGGAGCCTACTTCGCCGGTTCGGGCGCCTCTTTTCCAGAGAAGGCGGCCCGCGTCGTGGATGGGTCGGCGGATGAATGTGCGGGAGCAATCGCCACACGGCTGCAGTGCCCTGACTTGTTCACACAGCCGCCGACTGTATTGTAGATGCTTGGCTCGGGTCGTCGCCTTTCGCCCCCTCGGCCTCTTGAAGCAATGCGGCGGCTGCCGCTGCGGGGTTGATTGCCTTGGTCGTCGTCATGCATCGGCCAAGGGTCCGAAGTGGGCCGGGTGGGCGCGGCACACTGGCCAGCCGCCCATTCCCTTGTGACAGGTGGGACCCGTGGCCAAGTACCACCGCGACGCACAATCGCTCTTCTCCCTCTTTCGCCACGCCACAACACCCACGGCTGCACTTAGTTCGATGCACGCTCTACAATCGAGGCTCTCGCTGCGAGGAGCGCATGCGTGCCAATGTGGGATCTCCGGATCAGGACCAGTGTGAGTGAAGCTTACTTACACCAGCCCAAGCCAAGCCCCCCCCACCGCTCGGCCAAGGCGCCGTCAGTGCCGCGAATCCGCCAGGTGGAGTTGAAGTCAAGTCAACCACGAATTTTCCCCCCCTCCACGGCCCGGCGAATGCTCGACCGAGCGACTGATTGACTGCCTGTCCGACCAGCCCGAAGAGCCCCACGCAGTTGCTCTGTCATGCTTAGCGCTTCCGGCGATTTTTTGGACGGAGGGGATCATCTGCCACCGCTCAGTCTCGTGGTCCTGGACGTGGACGTAAGGACGGATAATCTCCGTGTGAGCCATCGAAATCCCTGTGGCCTGAGCCGGACCCAATAGCTTTTTCTATCCCTTTCCAACCATCCTTTTGTCTCCGTCTTCTCTTTCCCTACTTATCCCCCCTCTGCTCTACGACGCCGACCTCACAAATACCCGAGTAGCATTGACGTTTGACGGTCTCGCCAGTCCGATACTACTGCTACCCGCTCAAATCACAGAGCGAATCTGCTTGCCTGGCAGCTCGTCTGGAAAACCCCGCTTCCCTGCCGAGGACTAGCACGCCTCCCCTTTGCACAACATGGTGTCCGACAATCACACACCGCAGATGAAGGAGATTGACCATGCAATCGATCTCGAAAAGCAGCACTCTGCATCTACAGTAGAAGGCGAAGAGCAAAAGGAGCGTCTCAGGACTGATAGTATGACGGCAAGCAAGCACGATTCGGTCCCCAATGGCAAGGAAGAGCAGGATGAAGAAATTCGTGAAAGCTACGACCGCGTCGGTGGCATGGCCCGTCCCTCCACTACATTTGCGCCCATGCCCGCACCCAACTACAAGACGACAGAGGGAGGAAAGGCACCCAGCGCGCAGCGGTCCTTCTCGAGAAGAGAAGCTTCTTTGTCCCACCAGGACTCGCACATCTTCGGAGGCGACGTTCAGCGAGCGGAGACGGAAGCAGGTTTGTCGCGGTTCCAGTCACAGCAAGGCAAGGATGTCATCACTGTGCACTGGGAGGGAGAAAATGACCCTGAGAACCCACAGGTGAGCGGTCTTTCATCGAGAATATATGGACGTCGTGTCCGACCAGCTTGCTGATCCCGAATCTGCTTGTGATCGATGCCTCTCTCGCAGACCTGGAGCAACCTATACCGCTGGTACCTCACCATGCTTGCCGGGCTCCTTGTGCTCAACTCTACCTTCACATCCTCCGCGCCCTCGGGTATCGTGTACGATCTGATTGCCGAGTTCGGCTTCAGCATTGAGGTCGCCACGCTGACCATTGCTATGTTCGTTGGTGGTTACGTGAGTATCCAGAACCCAACTGCCGCCCTCACCAGTCGTGACACATTTCTGCAGACCCCACGCTCACATAGACCGTCGTTCTCTCATACTCACTACCGACATCAGTGTCTCGGACCTCTAATTTGGGGTCCACTCTCGGAGCAAATCGGTCGTAGACCCGTATTTATTGTTGCCCTCTTCGTCTACACGTGCTTCAATGGTAAGTACAGCTGAGCATATATCCGCAGCGGAGTTCAACAAGACTGTAGACTCACACCAAAGCCGCCTTCAACCGTACCACGCCTCCCCTCTCCCGCAGTTGGCTGCGCACTTAGCAAGAACACAGCTTCCATCCTCGTATTTCGCTTCCTCTCTGGCGCCTTTGCAGCCTCGCCCCTGACGAACAGTGGTGGTGTCATTGCCGACATCTGGGACGCCAAGACACGCGGTGATGCCATGGCCATCTTTGCCATTGCGCCGTTCGCAGGACCGGCGCTTGGTCCCATCGTCGGAGGCTTCATCTACGTTTCTGGCACAGACTGGCGTTGGCTTTTCTGGGTCTGCACGATGTTCTCTGGATTCTGCTTCATCCTCACCCTGCTCACCCTTCCGGAGACGTACGCCCCAATCATCCTGAAGCGCAAGGCTAAGCGCATCAGGAAGGAGACTGGCGATGACAAGTACAAGGCACCACGTGATCTCGTCCACCTCGACGCCGTGGGCTTCCTCAAGAGCATTCTCCTCAAGCCTTTTGCCATGCTCGCCATGGAGCCCATGCTCCTCGCCATTACGCTGTACATGTCCTTTGTCTACGGTGTCGTCTATCTGCTCTTCGAGGCGTACCCAGTCGTCTTCCAAGAAGGCCATGGCTTCAACGCAGGCGTCGAAGGTCTCATGTTTATTCCATTCTTCTTGGGTGGAGTCGTCTCCGTCATCACCTACATGACCATCATCAACCCTCGGTACGTCAAGAGTCTGGCAAAGCTGCCCGCTGGCGAGCGTCTCCCGCCAGAGGAGCGTCTTCACGTCGTCATGGTCGCATCGCCAGCTTTGGTCATCGCGCTCTTCTGGTTCGCCTGGACTTCATACCCGTCCATCTCCTTCTGGTCGCCAATGTTGGCTGGCTCTTTGCTCGGTCTGGCAATCCTCTTCATCTTCGTGGGTCTCTTCAACTACATTGTCGACGCATACCTGATGAACGCAGCATCAGCATTGAGCGCCAACACCGTTGTGCGAAGCGCCTTCGGAGCTGGCTTCCCCTTGTTCGCTCGGTGAGTAGCAGCGCCTTTTTCGGCAGTCGAGTAGTGTTGATTCTGTGTCTGACCTCGCATCTGCCTCGTTCTCATTCCTTTCAGGCAAATGTACGACAAGCTCGGCGCGCAGTGGGCAAGTTCGCTGCTTGGCTTCCTGGCGCTCGTCATGGCCCCAATTCCCTTTGTGCTTTATCACAAAGGTGCTACCATCCGCTCGTGGTCAAAGCACGCAGCTGCGTAGGCGTGCTTGCCCCGCAAAATGTGCTTGCTGCACAGTCGCTCCATCACCAAAGGGCCTGCTTGCAATTGCGTTATTCTCCGCCGCACTTCAGTCCTCGAGCCTGAGAACCAACCTTCGACCCCCGCCAAGCCTTCACTGGAAGTATTTATAGAACCTGCGGGGTCGCTTTCGCTCTTCACAACTGGTTCTTCTGCGACCGTCTATTCGCCGCGGAGCCACCCTCATCTTTTACCCTTGTTCATAATCCGGGGGCGCGAGATATCATCGCCGCATTCCTCAATCGCGTGTAACCTACATCGCCCCATCTGGGCCGGAAACGACTCTCGATGAAATGCAAAATGTCACAGTGTCTGATGCCGAATTTGTCTTGTGTGCACTCCTGGCTGTCTTTTCGGGAAAGGTCATTGTCACCATTTTCGGTCATGGTCTTCCAGAAAGCAACGTCCCAGCGTTGCGAATCTATGCCAGCCATACGGACGTGTTCATTATTGCAGGGATAGCGGAGAGGAAACGCGCTCGAATACATGATGCCTGTCCCTTCATTCTGCTGTTTTCTCGGGTTGACACATTCCGCCAATTGGGCCTTGCCCAGGCTCTTAGTACCCAGCATGAGGAGCGCCGCCAGCTCCTCCACCTTGCATGGCCGCCTGTTGACGGTAATACTCCTCCCATTCCTTTGTGTAGTCCTTTTGCTCTCCTCCCTGTGCGGGGGCCTGACCGGCTGCTGCTGCTGCCTGAGCGTCTGCCGGCTGCCCGCCGGCGGCCGCAGCTTGTTGCGCATAGTAGGCCGCCCACTCCGCAGAGTAGTCGCGTTGCCCTTCTGCTCCTGGCTGCGCCGCGCCAGCGCCGCCCTGTGGGTACTGACCCTGTTGCTGCTGCTGCTGCTGTTGGGCCCAGGCGTCCTGGCCATACCCGCCGTGCGCAGCCCCTCCCGCAGCGCCACCGTGAGCGTGAGCACCCCACCCGTGGCCGCCGGCTGGTGGGCCATACGCGTTGGCCCCCGTCGCAGCGGCAGGGCCGGGCCCTCCGAAGCCACCTCCTCTGGGACCACCGAACCTACCTCCGCGAGCGCCAGGTCCTGGACCTCCGAAGGTCGGTGCAGCCCAAATGTCTGGCTGCCTCCACGGAGGAATCTTCTTCCCATCGGGACCGATGGGCGCCTGGGCACCACCTGGTCGTGGTGCCCCTGGAGTGCCGCCTGCGTGCGGCTGTGGCGTACCGGAACCTCCGCGACCTCCTTCGCCGAGCTCAGCCATAAGGCTTGCGTACTCAGACTCGAACCCACCTGCGGGCGCTCCTGGTCCGCCAGGTCCGCCGGGCCCAGGTGGGCCTCCAAAGCCGGGGCGGGGTTGCGAGCAGTCGCGCGCCAGATGGCCCTGCCCGCCACATCGGTGGCAGATGATGTGCGCAGTGTAGTTGCGCTCCTCTGTGCACTCGAAACGTCGGTGTCCCTTCATACCGCAGTTTTGGCAAACTTGGTTTTCGTCGTCGCGCAGTGTGCCGTTGAGGGTCGCGAGCTCGCGCAACTGGTTGCGCTTATGGTCATTCTGAGACTCGGGTGTAGATGCGGCGACCTCGATGACGCCATTGATGAGCTTGACACAGGCCTTGACCTTGGCCTCGTCGTCGGCTGTGATGACGCAATGCATGTCTTCCTCGTCTTCGTCACCGCCACGCCCCTTGCCCTCCTTGACACTGCCCTTGCCGCGAATGGCAATCTTTGCACCGCTTTCTCGCTCCATCTTCTTGAGGGTATTGCCGCGTGGTCCCACCAACAGTCCGAAGAAGTTGATCTCAGGGAACTCCTTGAGAGGCAGGTATACCTTTTCCATGGGCATTCGGTTCTTCTTTGCAGCGTGGTACTCTGCAGGGGGTCTGTAGTTTGGATCCATCTTGAGCTGCCTCTCCACAAGGTGAATCCTCTCATCTTCGAGCTTTTTACGGTAGCGAACCTCCCTTGTGTTTGTCCTTCGACCATGCGCATCGTATGTTGGCGGGGGCGAGGGGCTGCGTTCGCGGTCAGGGGGGATCACATCACCTGATCGCAGCTTTTGGGAGATCTCATCGAGGCGTACGGATACCGCATATCGGTCCAGATCACTGACGCTGACAGCCCCAGTAATGGCTGTTGTGACATTGGCAGCTGGAGCGGCATCTCCCCATCTAGAGCGTCTCTTTCGAGGGGCTGCGTGGGGCGCAGAAGGAAGGGAGTGAGGGTAGGCGTCAGCGGGAGCGGGTCTCTCGATGCGTCAGATGAGGTGGAAAGTGGCATTGGAAAACTTACCTCCATCGCCTGCTTCGCCGGTAAGTGGCGCACTTCCCTCGTCGCGATCCCGCTTTTCACCCGCTCCGCCACTACCGCCTCCGCCTGCGAGCCTTGCAGCAATCTCGGCAGCCCTGTTCGCTGCTGCTGCGGCGGCAGTGGGGATCTGCGGAAGGGATGATGGAAGAGAAGGGAGGGGTGCCTGGGGCTGAGAGCCCGACATAGGGTACGGCTGCGGATTCAAGCCGCTTGGGTAACCAGAGTCAGATCCATTGGAGCCGGGACTCTCTGCGCCTCCTCCCCATCGACGCGCATTTTGCAGTGGTGCTGCATTTTCGCCGGTGCGTTGAGAGCGACTTTTCCAAGACATGATGCGTTGGTGATAATTGCGGTGTCTTGCAGTTGTGTGTGAGTCAAGTTCAGATTTGAAGTAAGAATTGAGGTCAAGTGCAGCGGATGGGTGAGTAGGACGATGAGGTAGTTGAGACGTTCCGAGGCGAAATAAATGAGCAATGCGGTCAATGTAACGAGGTAGAGCGGTCAGATGATGAAAGGACGAGGGGAGATCGTTGAGCAGGTGAGTGAGTGGAAGAGAGGGACCGTGAGCTTCAGCGGCGCAAGTTGACTGTTTCGAGTTAGTCCGTGTCAGCGAGTGGCACGCGGCGAATGGTCAGATTTGCTAGGCTTGGCAGGGAGGGGGGGGGGGGGGGCGG
>RRYC01000524.1:0-15595 GCA_004016185.1 Quambalaria eucalypti | reverse complement strand
TCGGCGGGGCTTGTCGGCGGGGCTTGTCGGCGGGGCTTGCTTGTTTGCTTGCGACTTGCTCGCAGTGGAAGGTTGCGGACTCGATTCGGCAGGACAGGAGCGGATCACTTGCATGGCCGGGGGTGAGGCTGAGGTAATCTTTTTTCCCTTTACAGATAGCTTCCACGAGAGGCTTGGATCGGGTTCTGCTGCGTGCGTGGGGCCATCGCCGATGGCCTTGTCCCCCAATTTCGGTACGGTACGGTAAGTACGGCCGAAGCCCCGTGCATCGTCGTCGGCGTGGCCCGCCCCCTTGTCTCGTAGTTGGCCGAGGAACAAGCTGTCGGGGGTCCTCGTGGCTGGCGGGGTCCTCGTGGCGTGGGATTTGGAACCAGTGCATCCACAGCCAGTGCATCCACAGTTTCGGTGCGGTGCGGTGCGGTGGAGTGGAGGACGCGCCTCGCTCCTGCGGAACACGAAGCGGAGCTAGAAACCAACACTGAATCCAACGACGTTGCAATGTCCTGCACTTTAAGCCGCAATCTATGCTCGGTGCGATGAACAAACCGAAGAAGTGAAACCAAGCAAAGCAAAGCAGGCGAATCAGCAGATGTGCATGGCATGCGGATGAGACACGACGGTGAGACACTCACACTACATACTCGACACGCGACGTGATGCCATGCCATGCCATGCGATGCGGCGTCTGCGCTGCGCTGCGGTGCGACACCCGATGCACGAAATGACTCGCGGGCGAGGTGCTCGCTGCGACCCTGTGGCTTGTCTTGACCGGCGGAGCTACATAACGAGGAGGCGCTGCGTTGGTGATGCGCTGCGACGCCATGCGAAGATCTAACTCCGCCACGCGATGCCATGCCATGCCATGTCGAAGCTGCGACTGATTGGTCTTCGGCGTGCTGTCTCACCGGCGGGCCGGTGTACCCGCGACTTGACCAATCGCTGACGTCAAGCATCCACGAGACCGAGACGAGACTCCTTGTTCCTTTTCCAAGGCCATGGCAGTCGCGGCTCACCTCGCTCTTGCTCCAAGTCGTTGCGCAATCTCGCTGTCAGCGATATGTAGCCACAGTCTGCCTCAATCTAGCCAGCCATTCGGTTTCGCCCCGTCTCGTCTCGGTTTGATCTCGCGCCCGCGCCCGCGCCCGCGCCTTCGGGGACCGAGCGACGTCCAGTGAGCGAAGAATGCGGCCGCGCCGCGACACCAACAAAACAAAGCCACTGTTTCGCAAAAAGGCCCGCACTCATATTGTATTGTATTGTAGTGGCTCAGTCAGCCTCAGCAATGCCGGGAAAACCAGATGGCGTTAGCGTTCGTGTCGGAGCTGCGCGCCCTTCTTTGTTCGCGTACTTAGTACGCGGGGCAGAGCGAGCGCGGTAAGGGGACGCAAAAAGGGCGGGGACGCGGACGCGGGGCGGGGGGGGCAGAGAGCCGCGGGCTCACTCGCTTCACCCGCCTCTCGGTTGCGGCGTATGCAAATATGCATGCGACCCACCATCATCGCCGGACGCTCACAATGAATGCACTTCACGTTACGCATTCACTTTACAATTTACTCAGGCGGCCAAAGCGCTACTCACAGTATTGTATCGAATCTGGCGGCCGAGCAGCCGCGCTCCTGCTGATATTGTATTGATCAGATCCCGCATCATCGAACGGGTCTGTGAGAGACGGGGACCGGGCGCGACGGCATCGTACTTAGTCACACGCCAAGAGAGAACCGTGTGCGACGGCATTGTTGTCGTTTGTTGCGCGGCACTACAAACACACACTTGCGAAACTGATGATGTTGTCGTCTCGGGTGCGAATCGTCAATATAAGTAAGTACTTAGCCTTCATGGGCGAGGTCCACCCTTGCGGCGGAGTGGAGCGCATAGCGGGTGCCGCACATCCATTTCAGTCGTCGATTGAACCCGCTCAGACCGGAATATGGACGTCAGGCGAAAAACTTCAGCTTCGAAAAGTATCGCTTTGTGATAGCGCACGATCCCCCATTCCCACCCAGGTCTTTGCTGTTCGCCCATGTGCCCGACGACGCGCCAAGGACAACAAATGGTCCATATATGCTGCCATGCATAGTCGATCGCCGCAGGGCGAATTGGATAGTCATGTCAACTGAGGTGGTCGCGATGAGTTTCAGTATTGTGTCTGTTAGCGAGAAACTGATGTTGGGCGAGGCTTTTTTGGGGGGGACGTACGTTGCAAAGACGGTTGGCGAGGTCGGGGGGTATGGTGTTCAGCGGGAGGCGCGGGAGCGGGTAGGGCAAGGTCACGTGAGCGCTCGGCGGCCCCACCACTTCGGATCCGAATGTGTTAGAGGAATGTGATCCACACGGCTTGATGACGTCCCCTTGCAAAAAAAAAGCTTCAAAAGACTGAACTGCTGCATACAGCTTTAGCGTGGGCGTCCTCGTTTCCACGACACCAGGCGGGGGGCCTGCAAGGTTCGCGGGCAGGGCCGAGCGAAATGCAGAATTGACTGAAATGTCCGTGTCCGCATGCGTGTTGCCTTGTGCGCTCGAATCCCTGGTGGCAACTTCGCCTTTCTCTCTGGCGCCCGCAGCGTTCAGGTCCCGCCTCGGCTTCTCGTGCAACGCAACGCAGCGAGACGCAATGATAAGCGACCAGGGGGCTTGGAGGATAGCTTTCATTCCTGCAGCTGGTCCTTCCGCACTTGGGCTCGTCTTCCCGTTCTTCAAGACGGAGGAGGCCTTTTCGGGGACATTCTCTGTGGGACGCGAAGATGAGATGGATGATGAGATGAGGGTGCAAGGAAGCAGAGCAGTAGGTACCGCAAGGGAACCACTTCAGCCATCCAGATTCACCCACTCCACGGTCTCAAGCAGCTGCGAGCGCGGCTACGGCAATACGGAGAAGGCAGACGGGCTCACTGCGAACTTTCGTGAGTACTTAGCTACGTCTCCTAATCACAACGTCTGATCGCCACGGTCGAGATGGGCTCGATAGGTACGAGGCTCTCAAGCCAGCTCCGGGGCCCCGGACCCCAACCTCGACCTGAGGAGCCAGACCCGGCCATCACCGCCCGCGGTGAATGCTCGTGCTCACGCAAGTCGTGTGCGCAGTGCTGGGCGGGGTCCGCCCCCGCGTCCCCACCGTGGCCTCCCGCCTCTTGACGGCTCGAGTCAGCCTCGCCTCGGCCTCAATACAGGGCGTATACAGCGCAATCACAGTGTTGCATTTTTGACACCCGGGCTATGGGACACGGGACGCAAGACATCATTTGTATGACAATCGATGACAAACCAATTGAATATTGTAAGTACAAGTACTATAGCTACGCGCGCGGGGACAGGCACGCGGCCAGATGGGTGAGATGCGGCACGAATACGAGCGGGACGAGATAGGACATGGCGGCGGCGGGGACAGAGACGGACACGACACGGACACGGACACGGACACGGACACGGACACGGAAAACAAAGACGGAATAGCGGCCATGGCTAGGCAGCGTCACCGTTAGCGCCATCCTTGGCGCCCTTCAATGCCTCGGCGGCCTCTGCCTGGTTGGCCGCCTCGAGCAACTTGTTGAACACAGCGTCCTTGTGTACCTCGTGTCCTTCGCGAATCCCGCGCGCAAAGATCCTCAAGATGGCATCAATATCGTCTACGCTCTGGTCCCGCACATCTGCGATGATCTTGATGCGCTCCGTGGCCTGCTTGATTTGGTCGTCTGTGAGGCCCAGGCCGAGCTGGTCAGACCGCGACTTGACGGCATTCCAGCCAGTGAGGCGCGACCCAAAGTGGATGTAACGATTCAGGCCAAAGTCCTCGGGCTTGATGATTTCGTACGTCGAGGGATTGGCCAGGATGGCCTTGGCGTGGATGCCGGCCTTGTGCGTGAATGCACAGAAGCCCGTAATGGGGTTGTTGAAGGGGATGGAGACGCCCACGGCGCCGGCGACGAGCTCCTCGACCTCGCGAAGCGCCTTGAGGTTGTACTTGTTCATGACGTAGTCGCGGTCCGCCGTGTACATGCGGGCCATGAAGCCGCCGAGGGAAGGGATGCCGTTGCGCTCGCCAATGCCCAAGACGGACGTGTCGACGTGGGTGGCACCGGCCTCGAGGGCCGTGTAGGCATTGGCAATGGCACAGCCCGTGTCGTTGTGGAAATGCGTCTCAATGTCGCAGCCCACGACGGAGCGGAGGGTGCGCACGAGGTCGTAGACTTGGCGCGGGTTGGCCACGCCCACGGTGTCTGCGATGCCGACGCGGTTGACGCCGACCTTGTCGACGGCCTGGTAGATGGAGAGGAGGTCGACGAGGTCGGAGCGGAACGAGTCCTCGGTGGAGAAGCGAATCTCGATGCCCTTGGACTTGACAAACTCGATGACCTCGATGGCCTTCTTGGTAATGTAGGTCATGTCTTTACCGTGAGAGAATTCGCGGAGGAACTTGGAGGTTCCCATGACGACGTCGACGCCGTCGACACCCGTCTCGACGGCAATCCTAGCATCATCCATGTGGCATCGAATGTGCGTAATGACCTTGGTCTTGAGCCCGAGCTTGCAAATGGCCTCGCAGTCAAGGCGGGACTGCTCCGATGCAGCGGGCGACGTCAACTCGATGCAGTCCACGCCAAAGTTATCCAATGCCTTTGCAATCTTGATCTTGGTTTCCGTGTCGAAAAAGGCAGTGGCGAATTGCTCGCCTTCGCGCAGCGTCGACTCGATGATCTTGAAGTTGCTGACATTGGAGAGGAGGTCCGATGCGCGAGAGGAAAAGGGCGAGGTGTTGTAGCCCGACGTCGAAGAGGTGGAGGGAGCGCTGGCGCCCGCGCTCCCGCCATTGGTCGAAGTGTTCTCGAAGCCGACGTGCGTCTTTTCGATGCCGTCGAGGTGGCCATTGACCTTTTTGACGGGGCCGTCGCCCTCGATGCAGGTGGGGCAGTTGGTGGCTGCGGGTGCCATGGTGGAGGCGGGCGGGTGTGAGAACGGGGTTGGAATGAGGGTGTGGCTGGGTGACTGTCTGCAGAGAATTGGCTGCTACTATTGCTTTTACGCGGAAAAGACGGTGTTGTTGTTGTTGATGATGATGATGATGAGTGACAATAGGCGGGTGTATTGTCGTCGTCTATGGTGAAAAGGTATGTAACCATGTTCAGAAGCTTCCCCCTCTGCGCTCGGCCAAGGTTCTTCCCTCCGCCTCGACTCATCCATCCTCAACTTCCTGTCCTGCCCACAAGGGCGGCAGGCGGCAGGCGGCAACTCGGCGGGGCGCGAGACCGTGGCGGGGCGGCGGGGCATGGCGGAGCGGGGAAGCAGCGCGGTGGGCGGTGGGCGTGGGCGTGGGTGCCTGGGCGGGCAATGGGCGTGGGCGTGGCTGAGGCGGGGTGGGTGTCACACGCACCCAACGCGCGCCACTGACTCGGCATTGCTGACCGGGACAGGTGCGCTCGGTGCCGACGACTGCTCCAATCGTGCGGGCGGCCAGCTTCGGACCCGAATCCTGGCACCACGCGGCGGATATTCCTGGATCTGGAAGGTGGTTCCCGGTTCCCAAGCGTGTCTAAGATTGCAGGCTCAGGCAGCGTGTGGGCAGTGTGCGTGCACTTGCTGTCGATTGACCTCGAGATGACGCCAGACAACAGCCCACCCGCTTGCCAGCCAGCCTGTCAGCTTGCCGTCTGAGAGTCACCCTGACCCTCCAGCATAGATGCACACTCAACCTCAGAATAAGCGTCAAGCATCGATACCATGTCCTCCTGATACCCTTTGCAAACGCACAAACGCATGCTTCTTGGTTCCTGATCGCTGTCATCGTAACATCAATTTTCACCTTCTTGGATCCAGACTTGGAAGATCCCGATCCCGCCGAGCGAACATCATCGCGCCAGATAAGGTCCGCACCTCTCAGCCGGCTGAGCATTCCTCGCCTCTCCGACGAATTTCTGCATCCGACGAATTTCTGCATCGCCCCTGGCACCAGCCCATTCACACTAAATTGCAGCGTCGCATCCGACCCTGAGATTCTGGCACTCACCGACAGCTAATCAGAAAATGGCCTCGCAATGGGCTTCATACTTTAGCCCCGCAATACCGAGCTTCCTCCTATCTGGCGCCCTCGTCGTCGCACTGAGCCTCGCCAGCTTGGCCAACGCTCGCATGACGGTCAAAAGCGAGTGCTCCGAGTGCCCACGCCATCAAGTCGCATTCGCTACCATCATCCAACCAGACGGATCATGCGAGACGAGGTGCGTCGATAAGCTCGTCGTAGTCATCCTCGCCGGACCTTTTGCCATCTGGGCAATCAGACAGTGGCTATCGCTATTGGCCGCCCCGCGGCCTCGGACCGCATGATGAGCTAGGCCACGGGCGGCCTACAACTCAGCTCTGCCAGCCTGCCATTGCCAGCATACAAGCATATACGATACTTCGCCTTCAACATCGACGCATATTGCCTCTAACACGTTTGAAAGATCGACAAACTCAATACCTGCGCGGGCCCGACCGTACACCCAGCGAACTGGTCTTTTATTTGCTTCGAGCCTCACGACCCTACTTCAAGGCATACTTTATCAGTTTTCCAACGACCGCATTATGATATGACCCACCGGAAATACCCAATACCTACAAAGGCCACGGACGGGCCGCGCCGGAGCATGTACGCACCGGGTAGACAAAGGCCTTTGACCCGCAAGAAAACCTCGTCATCACAAATCCATTCGCGCTGCGCGCTGCGCGTGCAATCTCGGCCTCAGTCTGGAACAGTAAAAGAAATTCGATTTTCACTTGGGCTTTCGTAGCTGTCGTACAGACGTGAACGTCACACTCGTCATCTCCAAATTGATACGGCAATCATTTCCCAAGCGGATGGGGAACGGGTCAAGGGTGTACGCTAAGACGCGGTCGAGTAATCTTTTGGTCAAGTTGGGGCTGAGGGACCTTCAGGCAAGGCAGGGTGGAGAGCGTGTGTTCAGAACAAGCACTCTTTAGGCCTTGGTGCCCGAAGCGGAAGCCGCCTCAGACTCGTGGATGTCGTGGTGGAGCTGGACCTGTCGAGGCGCAAAGGCCTCCTCGGATCGCTTGCCCCATGTGATAAGTCGCATCATCGTCAGCGCCAGCAGGACGAGACCGATGACGACGATAGCAGCCGACGCGCCGATTCCGCCTCCCTGCGCAGCGGTAAGACCCGAGTCGGACTTGGAGGACGTAGTGTACGTTGTAGTGCCCGCATTGAGCGCAATCGACTGGCCGTCGACGCCCGACTGCGCGCTGGACCAGTCGCTACCCTTGAGGACCATGGACTCTTCGTCGGTGGCTACGTCCAGGATGGCGGGACTGTCGGTGCATGCCAGGCTGGACGGTGCGGTGTATGCCGACGTCTCGACGACGTGGATGTCGGCACAGTGGTAGAAGTAGGTCTCGTTGCCGTAGATCTGGCGCCATCGAGCGGTAAGCGTCAGCTCAGCGGAACAGAACAGGGTTCCCGAGGGCCGTACTCAAGCTCCGTAACATCCATGCCGCCCGCATGAACTCACCTCGTAAATGGTCAGAAGCGTCACGTCCTGCCCTGCGGAGATGCCCAGCTCAGAGAAGTTGGGTCCGTCGACGCAGTAGTCACCATTGGACATCGCCAAGATGGTATCGGTGTACGTCGAAAAGTCGTGGAACTTGGTAGGCGCAGACTCGTTGGTGTACATGATGTTGACGTTGGCGACGAGTGAGGTTGCGCTCAGGGCGATCTTGCCGCCCGCTGTGATGTGGATGGAGGTCAATCATGGAAGTGAGTGGTACCGGGCAATGGGTGAGTGAGTATGGTGACGCAATACACGAAACATCGCTCGCTGCATCGAAACTCACAGACAGGGTAATTCGTCCTGTTTGCGCTCGCTGCAATCCCACCGCAAGGTGCCGCAGTAGCCGTGTTGGCATCAAAGCCTCGCGCTGGTGGGTACTCGAATTCCACAGGACTCGTCGAGAAGGTCTGCGGTGCGGTGCAAGCAAGGTTGAAGATGTTGGGTTCACGTGTCAGCTACATGGGAGGCCAGGGACGTATCAGAGGAAGGGTTGCATCGCATCCAGTCTCGAAGCTCACCGTGATGGCCGGAGCGCGCTTCATCGTCAAGGCGCTGGCCATGCCGATTGCCGAGAAGGCGGTGAGGAGGAGAGAGCGGCTGTTGAACATGATTGGCGTTCAAGGACTAGTGCGGAGTCAGTCGAGGCAGAGGAGGGTGGAGGGCGAGATGGGATTTTGGTGGTGTGGGGTGGACGATGGTAGAAATGCATCCCATGGAGGTTAGTACCGCCCCTTTATATCCCCGTCGGGTCGTCGGGGAAGCCTAGCATTGAAGCTCGAACCGGAGTATACGCCGGCGTAAAGTCTGAGGGGAGCGAGAGCCGAGCGGAGTCAGTTGGTTCCTAGCTGCGGAACGTCTAGACTAGCCATGGCTCTGCCTGAGTGCGTGCAGTAAGTAGGTGCCTGACGGACTCGCGAAATCAGCCCGATCCGTAAGGACCAGCAGGTACACGCTGCGTACCGCTCCGTGACGAACAGAGGCAGAATGGAGGAGGCACAGGTGGTGTAGGTACTTATGATCCGGGAAGGTCAACGCTATGCCAAGGCATCGCGTGGTAGAACTCAGATGGATCAAGCCTTGACTTGGCAGGGCCAAATTGCCGTCGGCGGAGTGGAGATAGCACAGTCGTGCTGCGATATAGTGCCCGTCCACAATTGAAGGTAGCACCACATCCAGCACGGGTCAAAATCATTCAGGACTGAGGCCGACCGCACAGTGTCCGTGGCGCGGTATTGCTCTCACACTCCAAGGGGGAGGAGCATCGGGCGTGCGAGCCAAGAGGTCACCGCCTGGACTGGTCGAGGCCACCAACGTACCCACCCCTTTGACCATCAGTGCACGGGCAAAGTGCAAGAGCAACCGAGTGGACCCTGAGGACCTCACGGGCCACGCGACCAGATCGGTAGATAACGGAGCAAGAGTCTGCAGGGTCTGCCTAGTCTCGGGTGTGAGTCAGAGTCAGAGTCTGCGTCAAGGTCCGTCCCCGCGGTTAGGTCCAGGACCACGAGGTCAAGTCTGCGGATGCACCGTAGGTCCTACACTCCGCAGATCCGCGGTTCCCTCGTCGGATTGGACTTGTCTGTGCCCAAATCTGCAGGACACATGGAATCGGGTAGGAGCAACCACCTCCGCCAACTTTGGCTTTGTACAGCGAAAGAAGTTCCTCCTTGCATCGGCGGTAGCGCCGAGTGGCTGAGACTGAAAGGTTCTCAGACAGTCGTCCACCTCGCTCGCTAAGTTGGCTGGCTGCGCGTGGTCATGCTCTGAGGAACGAGTAGTGTACTTGTTTCTTTGTCTGCGTTGCTTGCTTTCCCTTCCGAGTGTGTTGCACCCTCCTGCTTGACGCACGTTTTATGGCCATGAGCAGAGGGCACATCACCAACGTCGAACAGTCACAGGACCACGCCGAATGATCACACCACCAACGTCGAACGATTCGAGCAATGTATATTGGGCGGCGAGAGTGGTGAGTGGAAATGTTTTACAAAAGGGGACTACGCTTCTACAGATTCGAGAAAGAGAAGAGGCGCTGAGGAGCTTGGCTGCGGTGCAATTCAATGCGATGCGGTGCGGTGCGGTGCGGTGCGATGAGACTGAACACTTGTGCGTCCACGAAGGCTGCGATCCGTGCTCGGACGGTAGCCCATGCTATGCTTGTTGCTTGATCTCGACGTCTTCTTCGCACATACATGCGTCCGTATGATGTACTGCAATGAGACGAGGCATTACGCAAGTAGACGCGACGCATGGATGTTTCATCACAGCGTGTGTATGTGTATGGTATGCGATGGGCAGGGCGAGGGGGTGCCGCTGTTGCGATGCGACTAGTTTTCCTTCTTGACATTGGGATTTGACTGCTGCCGCTGCTGCGTGCGTTGCTGCTCCTCCTGCTCCAAGTTGCCAATCATATCCCGCCAGCTGTGGTCCGACGCCTCATGGTGCTCCTTTAGGATCTTGTCCCCCGCAGAAGGAATCGACGTAATGGCGGCCATTCCCAGCAAAGACGCGAGTGTGAGACCCTGCGCATACACACGCGCCTGCACGAGCTTCTGTGCAAAGCTCAATGGCTGCGTCTGGATGTACGCAAAGCTGCCGCACATGGACGTGACCCACGCGCCCGCCACGACGCTGAACTTGTTCTCCTTTGTCCAGGTAAGGGCCTTGTCCCGCGTGGAGAGCTCCGCCCACTGTTTCTCCTCGCGCGAGAGGTTGCTCTTCTCCAGCGCGGCGCCCTGGTCCGAGTAGGTGGAACGCTCAAAGGCGATGCCGGCCTTGTCCGCTGCGATGACGCCGCTCGAGACGGTAATCATTGTTACGAAAAAGGCCTTGAGGGGCAGGGTCAGTTGCCGGAAAGGAGCCCAGGAGCGATTGAGGAGGTAGGCAGTGGGCAGCGCAGCGCCAAGGCCTAGACTGGCACCCTTGGCGCCACCTGTGAGGGCGGCATTGTATTGACTGTGAGGCGAGGGGCGGACGGGCGGGCGAGCGGACGGGCGGGCAGGAGGAAGCGGGAAAGAGGGTGTCAGCTTGGTTGGTTGCTCATGGGCTAACGATTGATGGCGCACGCGCCATCAGATACCTACGCTTGACGGCGGATGGGGTCGCCCGTTTCTCTGTGAGCACCAAAGGGAGCAGCCATTGTGTATGTGTGATTGTGCGTTTGTGAAGGCGAGGGTAACCGCGGCGGTGTTCGTTGTTGACGAAGAGGAAGGATCGAAAAGTACAAGGAGACGGTTGGCGCCGTGGCTGCGAGAGCGGAAGAAGATTCAATGGCGGATAAATAAAGTCCATGGGGAGGAAGAGGAAGGAGAAGATGCCCGCATCGAATCTAAAGTGGCGTTCTCGCCTTGAATTGCCCTTCTTCTCCACCCCAGGGACCCCGTCACCCCTCACTTGGACTTGGACTTGGACTTGGTCATCCAGTTATTGTAGTCCCGCTTCCCTCCGCGAAGGACTGCCACTTGCCAGTCACGGCGATAAGGCGCGGCGTAGCGCGTGGCCCGCGTGGCGTGGCGGCGGTTCCAGACCCTTGAATTGCCCGTCGCTTCAAGCGCTTCAAGAGGAGCCGGCTTCCGGCGACGCGAGTGCAACTCTCCACTGCCACTGCGAAAGCTAAAGGTGAGTGGAGGAGACGCGCGCGCGCGCTGACGAGGTGACGACGATGACGCGCGAGGGTTCGTTGGTTGAGATTATTGTAATCGCCACCACTACGCTTCTTCTCACTAAAGCTCGCAGGTTGAGATGCGGGGTTTCACTACATACAGGATTTGAGGGCGCTGGAGGCGGCAAAGGTGGCATCCTCCTGCTATTGCCACGAGTCAGGCACGACAACTATCCAACATACATAAGTACACCTCTCTCGCCCCCTGCCGGTGGATGTATGCGCAGTGCAGTGTGCACAAGGGCGAGTAGTGGCACCTCCAAAGACCGGGACTGAGCAGGCCCCACCCCTAGGCCCACACTGGGACTTGCCTTCCTTTAGGACGAGGGAATCGCGTACAAATCAGCGGTAGCGCTAGTTCCTTGTGCGTTTGAGAAACGCAAGAAAGCTCTACTCTAAATAGGATCTATTGCTTGCGTCCATTGCAAAAGGCTCGCGATTGGAAAGTGTGAATGCACAAGGGCAAAGTCACACGTCTAGTAATGGGGAATACAGATACAGATGAAGTCAAGACAGGGAGAAGCAAGCACGAGAAGAAGGCGAGAGAAAACGCAGGTGATCAGAGTCAGAGTTGATGGTGAGGCGGAGCAAAAGGCCAGATGACCGGAGTGGAAACCAGGATGTCCTTGCTGAGGTGCTGGGATGACGAGACGATGCTGTGGGTACTATGTACAAGGTGAGACGAAGTGGTCGAGGAGGTGATGATGATGATGATGGGGATCGCGGCAGACGAGCTGCGTGTTCTGCATCAAGCTGAGGCAGCTGCCGAGACCCTGTATGCTAGGCTGGGGTCGATCACACCGTCATGATGAACAGTGCGATGCTGAGCACCGAAGTGGCGACGGCGCCCAGCTTCTTGCTTGCTTCGCTGATGGTCGAGGAGCTCAGTGATCCATTGGAGTTCGGAGCGTCCTGGCCAACGAGTCCGTTGCTCGGTGGTGCCGCAGCGGTGGAACCACGAGCAGAGTAGTCGTCAAGGAAGAGTCGAAGTACGCCTGGATCGGACTGGATCATGCGATAGTCCTGGTGCGATACCTTGGAAACGTAATCGACGGTCGAGCTGGAGGGCAGCTTATCCTCCTTGCCGGTGGAGCCTGGGAGGAATGGCACGGCTTCTTGCGTCCAGTACTCCATTTTGCTAAGATGGCCTTTACCCTGTACCTCTGCTTGACACATATGTGCGCCAGAGGATGTGTCCTTGACGCCGACTGCGTAGGAGATGCGCCGAGAGAGAATGCGCGGGGCGAGGTCGTCGATGGTCATGACAGCTTCCTGGGAGGTATTCCGGACGTACGCCGGCAGTGTACCATCCAAGCCGTACTTGTAGTGGTTAAAGCTAGGGCACTTCTTGGTAGAGCGTGGCCGTGAGGTGTTCAAGTAGAGGAAGGAGTTGGGCGAGCAGATCCAGTAGTTGATCTTGGCGTCCTGTGCGGCCTGGACGGGCCGCAGGGTCGCATACCGCTGCACCAGCTGCGCGCCCAAGGAGAAACCAGCAACAACGACGGTGACCATTTGCGGGAACTTGGTCGAGTCCAAGAAGTAGTTGATGGCTGCGTCCAGAGCCTCGAAGCCACCGACGCCAGCGCCGGCGGGATATTCGACCATGGAACCATCGCCCCAGTTGTTGCCTTTCCAGATCAAGGCGTCGGTGGTGGGCTTTCCAGAGCTGCTGACTGGATAGGCTCCCTCGTCTGCGACGGTGAAGAACTGCGGTGCCACAATGACAACCTCGTCCTCCTTGACCTCGCCGCCTTGGACGGCCCGTGCCAAGGACAAATTCGAGTAATACCACTGGTTCCAAGAGTCCCTGTTCATTCCATGGATCTGGATGACCGCTCGTTTAATCTTTGTGGCGTCATACGTTGCGGTGATGTAGTTGGTGAGATGGCCAGAGCCGACTGCGATCGAGGTGGTGTCGACGACTGCGCCCGCTACGGCTGGGAGCTCTCTCCACCCCTTTTTGAAGTGGTCGTGTCCGCCCGGGTAGATGCCCGGGTCGGACTTGATGGTCGAGGTCGACTTTTTCGCGTCGACGGAAGAGGTCGAGGACGCCATTGTTGATGCTATGAGTAAGATGCAGATGGACAAGGACCAGACACGAGCAAGCGATGGGGCAAAGGAGGAGCAGACGGGGCGAATATCTACGGAAGGCATGGCGGAAGAAGTGGCTGAGGCCGGGCTGTGCACGCGCGTGACCCAGGAAGCGCGGGCTTCGGCGGGCGTATAGTGATTGCTCTCTAGTCGCGACAAATCTGGGTGGGCGGGTCAACTGAAAGCCTCACAGGCAATGATATGGAAGATGGCAGCAGGTGAAAGGGATCGTGAAGAGCGGAGAGCGGAGAGCGGAGAGCGGAGAGCAAAGGAAGAGTATAATAGGATGGTGAGAATGCGAAAGTGGTCAGGGATAGGTTTGGACGATGGTGAAGGGGTACCTGTGTCAATGATAACTATGACGTGGGTGTGGGCGGTGCGAGCGCTGACCAGGGGCCACTCCGAACGCTGGTGGCCGTCTCTGAGCCTCGTGTAGGCCGTCCTTGCTCCTTCTCACCCACCCTCCCTCGCTCGCCAGCGTGGGTCTCACAAACTCTGCATTTCTCGGCGCTCGCTAGTTGCTTTGGGCTGTTGGTTTCTTCTCCGCCGGCCCGGCCCGCTTACCCTATTGTACTGTACATTCCCTCTTGTCGTTCGGCACGATGGGTCCCTCGACTCGCTTGCCGCTGACTCGGCTGGCCGTTTAGACGCCGTCGGGAAGAGGACTGTGCAGCGCGATGATCAGGGGCCCTATCAACCGACATTTGAGCACAGGCGCACGAACTGTGGTGCCTGCAATGGGGCGGCAGCTCCAGAGGCATCATGAGCGCCGCGCACAGCGTGCACGCACTTTTGAGTCTTGTGCGATTTTGCAGGTCGCGGAGCGTGCAACACCACGGTGGGCGGGCGGCGGGCGGGCGTGGGTTGTTTGCGTGTGATTGCAATTCAACGTGCAAGGTGAACCGACACCCCACCCGCCATTTGAGACCGACACGCGAGCGTGGCGCCAAGGGCAAGGGCCAAGGCGGTCCCAATGGATGAGCTACGAGGCTTGTGATGGTCCCCTTGACACGGCGTTGGCTACCATGGCGGGATGTGTTTGGCTCACCTCGGACGCTCCCACCAGCCGCGGCGACGGGCCGGGCGGCGAAGTGCGTTGCGGCGACTTTTTGGCGGCCACTTGACGGCCGGAAGGAGGTAGGGCCGTGCTTTCCGGTTCCCACCCCACACACACGCCCACCCCACACGGCATGGAGACGAGGGACAGCGAGCATACATATAAGATTCCACTTGGTTGTCGCCGAGGGACAGCGAGCATATAAGATCCTACTTGGTCGTCGCTTCTTTCCTTTTGTCTCCCATTACTCGATATCAGCCCGCCGCCGCCCATCCACCGTATCTCAGCCACAATGTCCAGCAAGCAGCCCGTCAACCTCATCTCTGTGAACACTGCGCCTGACCGCGCCAAGAAGGTCATCGGCCAGGTCATTGAATCCGTCAAGGACCGCTACTCGATTGTGCACGCCGGTAACTCTGAGAGTGAGTGCTGCGCATAGGCGACGACGCGGAGTAAGTAGGCAGCGCTGACTCGCCTCGCGCCCTCCCTGCCTCCCAACTCGCTCCCCCGCCCCGCCCCGCCCCGCCCCGCCAGCCATCGAGGGTGTCGCCCCGCTTCTCCGCTCCACGCAGCCGCCCCCCGGCGTCCTCTTCTGCGCTTCGATGTGGACTCCCGAGCAGCAAGAGGAGATTCAGCGCATCGCAAAGGAGACGATTCCGGGGATCAAGACGCACGCTATCCCTACTGGATTGCAGGTCAAGGTCGGTCCGGATGGGATCGTCAAGTACTTGTGCGAGAGGATCGATGAGATCATGGCCGAGAAGTGAAAGACGGGAGGCAGGTGGCAGGTGGCAGGTGGCAGGATTATGTTGGGTAAAGGCGTGGGGGTATTATACTTAGCTCCCGCAACGGGTGGTCGGCCATCAAGCAACTGTCACAATGCGAAATTGATGCGCATTCTCCAAGCATACAGGCCGAGCATTCACGCCACAAAGGGTACATCTCTAGCAACGGTAACTCGCCTCGCATCCACACGCATCGCATTCACGCCTCGCATTCACGCCTCGCATTCACGCCTCGCATTCACGCCTCGCATTCACGCCTCACAACTCGGAGCGAGGGGCACCGGCCGAAGACTGCTGCTTGGACCACTGTATGAGCTGACGCATGATGCGTGTGGCTCCACCACGATAAGAACCGCCAAAGATGTTAGCGTGATTGAGGTGATGGTAGAGCTCGTAGAGGAGGATGCGCTGAGGGTAGTATTCTTGCGGGTGTGCCTTGGGAATCTGTGGTGGGTGCGGGGGGGGGGGG